>JALGBA010004194.1:600000-832019 GCA_023970755.1 Azemiops feae
ATGTAATTAGTAACATGACAGGGTCTTAATTGGGAAAGGGCTCAGATTTACAGTTTGATTATTTTTGGAAGCTCAGTACATTTCCCCCCCTCACCAATTTAATACATTTTATTTGGCTTCATTCTTACAGCAACAAATCCGTCCAAAATGCAGGTGAATTTCACTCTATGGCAATGACTTTCTCATAACATTCAAATACTATAACAGTGATACGACCTAATTAATGAATTAACGTTGCCCCCTTTACTTCCAGGGTGTGTGGTCTGTCTTTGAGAGATTCTTTTTTTCTTCTTCTTTCCCTGTAACAGAGGCACTCAAGCTAACAAGAACAGGCATCGTTGGCATAATGAGTTATATAAGGGAACATAGCAAATTCTTTGTTGATCTGTGGCTGAGAAACCCAAATTGATGGAAATAACTTGCATCATCACCTTTACTTTGACTCAAGTCTGGATATCCAGCATGTGAGGATTACAATTCTTTTACTAGACATCATAGGCGTGGTTACAGCCTTAATGTTGTGTTGGATGGAGATGGTGACGGATCTGATAAAAAGCTCACAACCTTGAAGCAAGAAGCTTGGGAAAAAATGCAGGCAGCTCCTTCTCTTTGTTGTGGTGATGGTGGAAGTGTGTTGCCTTTGCTTGTCCCAGAGGTCTACAAGCAGATCTTAACTCAGGTACAACTAACTGCCTTTTGTACAGTCCTTTCAAGAGGCGGGCAGAGATATGGTATCACTGCCCCATCACTTCTGTTGTCCTGCATTAACTTTAGATAGTGACTTTTTCATTTCTTAACTCATAAAGCAGAATATTGTCCTCTCAATTAGTTTCACTGGAGAAGTCTCTGCAGATGTAAAGACACCCACATGACTGATATATTGCAACACAATATTTCTCATTAAAAAAAGATTTTGTAGACATTTTAGCAATAGGAACAAAATCCTCCTGCCTCTTTTGGCAGTAATGGGTGGAGATGATTACATTAATCTGCCAGATATAGAAATCTTCTCTCTAGTAAGATTTATTTAGCATGTATTATTATTTTTTCTTGCTATTCTTTCTAGTACTTCTGAATGTCAGAAAAACTATAACCAAAGAGGCTTGAGGGGGGGGGGGAGTCTGAAAAAGAAAGACAGCATAAACACTACTCAAAATGGTCTGAAAAGTGATCTAGATAAAAGAGCAGCAGTAGAAGCCTTGAAATGTTCTAAATGATCAAGATCAGCAAAATCATCAAGATCAGCAGCTCTTTTAAAAGAAATAATCTAGAGACCTTGCCAGCTAGAACCATCATTGCCTTGTATGCCTTTTTAAGATGGCTTGGAGGCTGGCAAATGGTTGTCAGGCTTTCAGAATCTGGTATACAAACCATTCCAAACTACGAACCGAACTAGCATAACAAATGGACCAGCAGAGATTTTATCGACAACCCTCTGTTCAGAAATCCTGGAGGCAGGGAGCTTGATCAACCCTGTTCCTCAGATGGGCAAGAATATCCTGCACAAAATGTCCACTCAGTTCTATTGACAGATGGCAGATCCTGAAACCTGCTACCAAATATCTGGGGGGGGGGGGAGGAAATGTGTTTAGATGCCACCTGAGACTCTCAGAATCTCTGTTTTTAGCTTGCAACCTTTCATATTCAAAGCTATACAAAGCTACTGTGGAGGATCTGGGGGGTGCACACCCAGCATCTGTCCTCAGCTAGATCAAAGATTATGACATAACACAAAACATCATGAAACATTTCCTGCACTGTCATTGGACTGTGCTATATCCTGTCATTCAATCAAGAGGTGCCATCTCTTGAGTGCATGCCCAGCTTCTGAAGTGAAGGCATCGCAGTGGCAACTCTGTCCTTGCTGAAGGATCCCGGTAAGGAAACAGGTCTAAAAGGATGATTCAGTGGGTGACAAGTTCTCTAACAGACATTTAAAATGAAATTGAACAACAGCAGAGATGATTCTGTTTCAGTACATTTATTTTGTTTGATCGTGAAAGGTAAAATACAAAGCAGAAAAAGAAACAAACAAAAGAAAACAAAATATATGTCCATCATTAACAACAAAGAAAAAAATGTACAAAAAAAGAGAGAAAAAGGTGATCCAAATAAACAAATAAATTTAACATTTAGCATATAGAATCCACCCTGGCTGGACACTGAAAAAATAAAATAAAATAAAATAAAATAAATAAAATAAAATAAAATAAATAAAATAAAATAAAATAAAATAAAATAAAATAAAATAAAATAAATAAAATAAAATAAAATAAAATAAAATAAAATAAAATAAATAAAATAAAATAAAATAAAATAAAATAAAATAAAAAAAAAAATAAAATAAAAGAAATAAAATAAATAAAATAAAAAATAAAATAAAATAACTAAAAATAAATAAAATAAATAAAATAAAATAAAATAAATAAATATAAAACATAAATAAATAAATAAAAAAAAATTTTTTTTAAAAAAAAAATAAAATAAAATAAAATAATAAAGTGGAAGGGACCTTGGAGGTCATTTAGTCCAACCCCCTGCTCAGACAGAAAACCCTATACCATTTCGGACAAATGGCTGTCCAGTCTCTTCTTAAAAACTTCCAGTGTTGGAGCATTCACCGCTTCTGGAGGCAGGTTGTTCCACTGGTTAATTGTTCTAACTGTCAGGAAGTTTCTCCTCAGTTCCAGGTTGCTTCTCTCCTTGACTAGTTTTCATCCATTACTTCTTGTCCTGCCCTCAGGCGCCTTGGAGCAGGGCTTTTCAACCGGTGGTACGCGTACCACTTGTGGTACATTAATGAGTGGCAGGTGGTATGCAGCCCTGCCTAGCCAAGTGTAGTGGGGAAGGGAAAGAGCCAGCACAGACAAAGACTTACAGTGAGAGAGTCCTCTGGAGCTGCAAAGGCCCCAGGCTCACTTCTGCCTCACCCTCTCCATGAGAAAAGAGGAGGGGGCAGAGACAGGAGAGGCTATAAAAGGAGGCAGTTTGGAAGGGAGAGGGAGAGAGAAAAAAATCAGCAGCCTTGGGAGGAGGCAGGATCAGCTCTAGCTGCACCAAAGGGAAAGAAGGGGAAGGAGGAGGGTGGGGGGAGAGGAGATCAAGCAGGCCGGCCATGAGCCAATCTACAACTGCTATGGCAGCCACCTGTCCTGGCAGCAGCAAACAGGCAAGAAATGCAGTGGGGGAGTGGTCGCCCTCCATGAGGAATGAAAAAAGGCAGCAATGGCTGGAAGTGAGGCACGGAGGAGGGAGGGAGGGAGATGGAGAGTGGAAGGATTTTTATGTGCTTTTGTGACTTTGAAGTTCTGGGATTTGTGCAATGTGGGCTTTGTGTTCTTAAGGAGTGTTTGGCAATTTCTATTTGGCTGATGGCTGATGTCTCGTGTTAGCTTCTATTGCTCTGCTATTGTTAGCTTTAAGTTTTGCTGCAAGGGATTTTGAAATATTTTTCTCCTGAATGGATTTTGCCTGTAGCATTCCTTTACTTATGAATGGAGCCATTTGGGGAGGCTGCCTTAGCCGGAGCAGTACTTAATTTTTTTTTCTTCCTTAAGTGCCGGCTGCAACTCCTTAACTTTTTTTCTAGCCAGTAGCTAATTCTTAAAGGGGAATGTGCCTTTTAAAGCTAGTTCCACTCAGCAGCTTGTCTTTTCTGTCTCTGGAGGCCTTTCCTTGTTTGATCAATATATGGAAGAGGGAAAATATGGGGGGTGGGGTTCAAATTCTTCCTTCATAAGGAGATGGGAATGAGAAAAAGGGAGGCAGGGAGGGAGGGAAGGAAGTCCCGCCTTAGCACTTGGCCACCAGCAGCTCTGCCATTGACTTTGCTTGTCAAAAGGTTGCAGAAGGGGATCACATGACCCTGGGACACTCTGACCATCATAAATATGAATCAGTTGCCAAGCATCCAAATATAAATCACATGACCCTGGGCATGCTGTAATGGTCATAAGTGTGAAAAATGGTCATAAGTCATTTCAGTGCAATTGCAACTTTGAACATGTTTTTTTTTTGGTCACCAAGTTTTTGACACCTTGCTAGGTGGTACTCGAATATTGCCATATCCTAAAAGTGGTACAATCGGTAAAAAGGTTGAAAAGCCCTGCCTTGGAGAATAGCTTGACTCCCTCTTCTTTGTGGCAACCCCTGAGATATTGGAATACTGCTATCATGCCACCCCTAGTCCTTCTCTTCATTAAACTAGACATACCCAATTCCAGCAATTGTTTCTTATATGCTTTAGCCTCCAGTACCCTAATCATCTTTGTTGCCCTTCTCTGCACTCTTTCTAGAGTCTCAACATCTTTTTTACATCGTGGTGACCAAAACTGGATGCAGTATTCCAAGTGTGGCCTTACCAAAGCATTGTAAAGTGGTATTAATACTTCACGTGATCTTGATTCTATCCCTCTGTTAATGCAGCCCAGCACTGTGTTGGCTTTTTTGGCAGCTGCAGCACACGGCTGGCTCATATTTAAGTGATTGTAGTCAACAGATTAAGCTAAACATTACATTAATCTTCAAATCCCTCTGTTAACCATCAGTTATTGTATTTGGCATGTAGAAAGTCCACAAATGGTTTCCAGTCTCTTATAAAGCTGTCTAGTTCATTACCTCTGATCAAAGCCATTTTTCACCATCTCTGCTAATTCAGTCAATTTTAAAATCCATTCTTCAGTGGTCGGCATCCCTTTTTCTTTCCAGTGCTTGGCAAGTACAATCCTTGCAGCCGTCATCATGTGAAGGAAATCCCAAATTGTTTTTCAGTTGGCTTGTCCATCATACCTAAAACAAGAGCAGAGATTCAAGTCCATCCTTATTTTCTTAGAAGGTCTTCTCCTATGCCAGGGATGGGCAACCTTGGCCCTTTTGTGACTCGTGGACTTCAACTCCCAGAATTCCTGAGCCAGCATGGCTCAGCTTGGAAACCTCTCCCTTTCCCCTCAGCATGGCTGGCTCAGGAATTCTGGGAGTTGAAGTCCACGAGTCATAAAAGAGCCAAGGTTGCCTACCCCTGTGACCTATGCCATGGGTCCTTTGCCTTCTAGGCGGGGGAAGAGGGAGGGCACCAGGAATCTCACTTCTAAATAAAGCATGAGATGTCAATCCCCACCCTGTATTTTCTAAAAGGGGTCCCGCAGGCCATAGAAACATTCCTGGAAATAAAGGAGACTGAGACTGGAACTCTGCTTTGCAGTTCATCAAGACTTTACTACATTTTTGCTTTCGGCTGCTGATAAAAACAGGATCGCCAACATGATCGCCAACGTCCGATAACGGATAAGGCACAAGAAGAAGAAGAATTTAATTTTTACATCCAGATTGGATGGCAGACATGTAAAACTCTGGTTGCCAATCCCCATTGGCAGATAAATTGTAGGATGAATGTAGATCACTAGAAGATCTCCAAGGTCCCTTCCAACTATTATCATATCATTGTTTTGAATTGTTGGTGTCTGTTGTGGTCTGACAGAGAAAAACATTCTTTGGATCTAAAGACTCTTCACAGGAAATATTCACGGCCAATTATATAAATGATTAAAAATAGTTCAGGAGATCCTTGCTATATCTCCCTACACAATAGGATTTATATTATTAAAACAATTTTAGTGTTAATAAATATTATTTTAATGTGTTCATGCTTTATCTTGTAAGCAACTTAGAGCTGCCTGTAGATGAGATGAACGGCATATAGGTTAAACAAACAAACAAATAGGAAGTTTAATTCTGTAGGGTTTAGATATACTTTTGTTGCAATTAGAAATACAGGTTGTAGTTTCTTTTCACCAATTTAACTGGTGAAAAATCACTTGAGGAAAGAAGAATGTTTCCCATGTGGTGAATTCGTCTCACCCATCTGGTTTCATGAAAAGAATCATAAATTTCCCCTGTCATTTATAAAATATTGAAAAATAGCTTAGAGCTTCTAGGACCCTATCAATTGGAAAGCGAATACCAAAGATTTAGCTAAAACAAAACAGGAAAGTGAAAACTCCTGTATAGGAATGGGCAGTCTATGCTGTCCAGAAAGCTTGGATGGTGTCTAGCTTGGTTAACAGAGCCTAACCACCTAAGACAGGGGTCTTCAAACTTGGCAACTTTAAGACTTGTGGACTTCAACTCCCAGAATTCCTCAGCCAGCTTTGCAATTCTGGGAGTTGAAGTCCACAAGTCTTAAAGTTGCCAAGGTTGAGGACCCCTGTTCTAAAGGATCATTCAGATTAAATGAACTGGAGGACAAATACATTTAATATATTACAGGTTATTCTGGATACTGCCTCCCCAAATCTCTATTCTGATTTCCCCAAAGAAATGCTAATTATATCCCTCTTCCTCACCTATTATTTTATCTTCTAGCCGCCAATCATCATTATACATCATTATACAGTGATGGAAGGCAATTTCAAGCGAAGAATGAAGAACGCTATGAAGCGTCTCCAAGAAGAGGTAGGAAAAACCTTTTGTTCCTGGGGCACAGCTACAGAGTCTGAATTAAATGCTGGCATCAGTGTAGAAGACAGACAGACAGACAGACAGACAGACAGACAGAGGAATGTCAAAATAAAACTTATTTTATTTAGTAGTGTATATTTTCAGGCAAGTATTCAGAGTTTAGATGCCAGAGATATCAGTTGGCACTTAAGATTTAAGGATAGAGAAACAATGGTTAATATCAACCCCTCCTTCCCAAACAAAATGTTGTTAGAAAAATTAGTGTTTTTAATTGCTAACAGTAAGTTTATCTTTTTAAAATAGTGTATTTTGTTAATGCTGCAGGAAGAACTATCAAGGCTTCCCAAAGTAACAACTTCAGCAGCAGAAAGGAGACGTGTTGAGGTATATAATAGATAGCGGTAGTCGGTATACAAAACATTAACAATGAAAATAAATATGACTCCTCTTGATTGGGTTATCTTTACAGGAAGTCCTCAACTTATGACCACAACTGAGCCCAAAACGTCTGTTGCTAAGTGAGAATTTGTTAATGAGTTTTGCCCCAATTTATGACCTTTCTTGCCACAGTTGTTAAGTGAATCAGTGCAGTTGTTAAGCTGGTAACATGGTTGTTAAGTGAATCTGTCTTTCCCATTGACTCCGCTTGTCAGAAGGTCACAAAAGGGGATCATGTGACTCCGGGACACTGCAACCATTATAAATAGGAACCAGTTGCCAAACATCTGAATTTTGATCACATGACCATAGGAATACTACAATGGTCATAAGTGTGAAAAACAGTCAGAAGTCGTTTTTTTTAGAATGATGTTGTAACTTTGAACGCTCACTAAATGAACCGTTGTAAGTCGAGGTCTACCTGTATTTCCTTGCAAATTAAATCAGAGTCTGTACTTAAGATGCCAAAATGGAAAGTACTTTAAAAAAAAAAAAAAATGTCTGGTCCCCTTCCCCAGTGTTTTAGTTACTTATCATTGCTAAGGCATGTACTAGTTTGGTTATCCTCATATATCCAATTTTATATCCATATATAAAATATCCATATATCCAGCCAATTTTGGTCACCATATCACAAAAAAAGATGTTGAGAATTTGGAAAAAATTCAGAGAAGAGTAACTAAGATGATCAAAGGCCTGGAGACTAAAACATAGGAAGAACGGCTGCGGGACTTGGGTTTGGCTAGTCTAAAGAAAAGAAGAAATAGGGGAGACATGATAGCAGCGTTCCAGTATTTGAGGGGCTGCCACAAGGAAGAGGGAGTCAAACTATTCTCCAAAGCACCAGAGAGCAGGACAAAGAAACAATGGTTGGAAACTGATCAAAGAGAGAAGCAACCTGGAATTAAGGAGAAACTTCCTGACAGTGAGGACAACTAACCAGTGGAACAGAAGTTGCCTCCAGAAATCGTGGGCGCTCCATCACTGGAGATTTTTAAGAAGAGGCTAGACAGTCACCTGTCTGAGACGGTATAGGTTCTCCTGCTTGAGTGGGAGGCTGGACTAGAAGACCTCCAAGGTCCCTTCAAGCTCTATTCTATTCTATCCTCATTTATCAAAGATGATTAACTTACGGAGTAAATCTGATGTCAATTCTGGTTGGTGCCCCCTTACTACCTGCTGGGAAAGTGACAGAGGGAATAAATCTGATCTGATAACTCTGATATGTCTATTTCTAAATCTGTAGGACAACAAAGACGTCAAAACCAACAATGAAGTGTTTAACAGGGGCAGACTCCACTTACAAAACCAACATTTCATTATGCTTACTGGCATATTTAATTGATCCTTATGACTTTAATTGCTTTTCAGCTATATACATCACCCAGCTGTCAGTTTCCCAAGCATTTGGAAGATTCCACCACACATGATTTTAGCGAGGAAGAGGCAGGTCATGATTTGCGTTTCACCAAGCGTGGCCACCAGGTCAGCAATCTGTCTTCTGAGGAATTGGTTGAGTATATGTTATCAAGAAATGCAAAGAGATTTCACAAGTGAGTGGTTGGTTTTTAGAAACGAAATGTGTCCCACTTTTGGTGGGCGTGATCTCTTAACCAGGTTTCCTGCGAGAAGTCCACAAGCAGGGTTCTTCAAACTCGGCCCTTTTAGGACTCGTGGACTTCAACTCCCAGAATTCCTCAGCTAGCGTGCCTGGCTGAGGAATTCTGGGAGTTGAAGTCCACAAGCAGGGCTCTTCAAACTCGGCCCTTTTAGGACTCGTGGTCTTCAACTGCCAGAATTCCTCAGCTAGCGTGCCTGGCTGAGGAATTCTGGGAGTTGAAGTCCACAAGCAGGGCTCTTCAAACTCGGCCCTTTTAGGACTTGTGGACTTCAACTGCCAGAATTCCTCAGCTAGCGTGCCTGGCTGAGGAATTCTGGGAGTTGAAGTCCACAAGCAGGGGTCTTCAAACTCGGCCCTTTTATGACTCGTGGACTTCAACTGCCAGAATTCCTCAGCTAGCGTGCCTGGCTGAGGAATTCTGGGAGTTGAAGTCCACAAGCAGGGGTCTTCAAACTCGGCCCTTTTATGACTTGTGGACTTCAACTCGCAGAATTCCTCAGCTAGCGTGCCTGGCTGAGGAATTCTGGGAGTTGAAGTCCACAAGTCATAAAAGGGCCAAGTTTGGAGACCCCTGGACTAGGGAGTCTTAGTTCTTCTTTCAAGCAAGCATTTTGGGAGGCTAGGAAGAGCTAGCCAGTCCAGACAGGGTGCATGTCTACATATCCCAACATTGAAAATCACTGGGGCAGCACTAGACTTTCTCTGAGCAAAGATTGCAATTACCAAATGTGAATTAAGTGCCGGTGTCAGTACAGACATAGCAATATCAAAATAAATCTTTTTTTATTCAGTGATGTGTACTTCCTGGCAAGTGTGCAGAATTTAAACACTAGAGGTATCAGTTGGCACCTGAAGTCTGAACAGTGGTTAACATTGCTCCCCCCAATAAAGGTGTTAGAAAAATTAGTGTCTTTAATTGCTAATAGTCAGTTTGTCATTTTAAAATAGTGTATTTTGCCAACTTTGCAGGAAGAATACCTTGTAATGCAAAGACTTTTGATGGAACAAAGGAGACTGATTGAGGTATATCATATACAAGACATTATCCACGAACAGAACAACATTTGGAAGGGACCTTGGAGGTCTTCTACTCCAACCCTCTCCTCAAGCTGGAAACCCTACAACATTTTAGATAAATGGTTGCCGAATCTCTTCCTAAACGTCCAATCTCTTCTCAAAATATGACTACTTATGGTTAGGTTATTTTGATGTCCTTGCAAATGAAATCAAACTCCAACTTTAACTGATCAAAGAGAGAAGCAACCTGGAATTAAGGAGAAACTTCCTGACAGTGAGGACAATTAACCAGTGGAACAGAAGTTGCCTCCAGAAATTGTGGGCGCTTCATCACTGGAGATTTTCAAGAAGAGACTAGACATTCACCTGTCTGAGACGGTATAGGTTCTCCTGCTTGAGAGGGGGGCTGGACTAGAAGACCTTCTAGGTCCCTTCCAGTTCTATTCTATTCTATTCTATTCTATTCTATTCTATTCTATTCTATTCTATTCTATTCTATTCTATATTCTATTCTACTCTACTCTACTCTACTCTACTCTACTCTACTATTCTATTCTATTCTATTCTATTCTATTCTATTCTATTCTATTCTATTCTATTCTATTCTATTCTATTCTATTCTATTCTATTCTATTCTATTCTCTATTCTACTCTACTCTACTCTACTCTACTCTACTCTTCTATTCTACTCTACTCTACTCTACTCTACTCTACTCTATTCTACTCTACTCTACTCTACTCTATTCTACTCTACTGTACTCCTATTATTCTATTCTATTCTATTCTATTCTATTCTATTCTATTCTATTCTATTCTATTCTATTCTATTCTAATTCTATTCCTTATTCTAATCTATTCTATAGTGTATTTTTGAAAAGAAGTGTGATCCTGTTCCCCATGATAATTGAGGAAACCCTAGAAATCAGTCCCTCTATCAGAACTGTGCAGCTTTTTTGTGATGCAGAACAATATGCCCTTCTCTGTAAACTGAGTGAGGCACTTAATTAAAATGGCAATTACAACAACACTCTATGATTAACCTTCTAGGCATTTACTCATCACACCCGATGAGTAGGTCCCTCGCCTTGAAGACCCTCTCAGTTTGAAGGGCTGCCTAATCCCATCCCAGTTTTAAGACAAAGAACCTTACTAGAAAAAAACAGGGAGTGCAGACATGGGCCACAGTTTTCTCCCCAACCGTAAAATTATTGCATTCTTTTTTATTATTATTAGTTTTATTCACTTATAACATAAAAGGTGAGAATACAAAAGCAAATAGTAGGGGACGACAGTAGAAAAAGGGAAAACAAAAAAGGTGTGGAGAAAGGGACGGGAAGAAACAAAAGGCATTGACTTCCAACTCTGTTGCAGTAAAATCAATCATTAAAATCAAACCTCAACTTTTTACATTTCTCTAGTAGTATGCCCTAGCCCAGGGGTAGGCAAGCTTGGCTCTTTTATGACTCGTGGACTTCAACTCCCAGAATTCCTGAGCCAGCCATGCACTAGCCATTTCTGTATCGGCAAATCAGTCTAATCTGTAAAACCCAAAATCATAATATTATTTTTTTCCACCTCAAGCACAAAGTCCAGAAGCGGTTTCCAAGTAGAAACAAAAGGACTTATGTTCTTTTCTTTTACCAGCACAATCAATTTGGCCATCTCTGCTAACTCTATCAGCTTTTGTAGCCATTCATCCATGGTAGGAATCGAGGCCTCCTTCCACTTTTGTGCATAGAGCAATATTGCTGCCATCACCATATAAAAAACCAGAGTTCCAATTTTTCCCCCCAGTTCTCTTTCCATTAGACCAGGGGTAGGCCACCTTGCCTCTTTTATGACTCGTGGACTTCAACTCCCAGAATTCCTGAGCCAGCCATGCTGAGGGAAAAGAGAGAGGTTTCCAAGCTGAGCCATGCTGGCTCAGGAATTCTGGGAGTTGAAGTCCACGAGTCATAAAAGAGCCAAGGTTGCCTACCCCTGCATTAGACCCAGAAGGAAAGTTTCTGGTTTAATCTTTATGTTCACTTTAAGAATTTTGTGCATTAATTAAAATTATTGCATTCTTATTGACATTACGATGAGGGTGTCTATCTATGCACCTCTACAAATTACTATCTGTAGATGTTATTCTTTTTTGGGTCAAGAGAGTTTGTTTTGGCAAAAACATACTGGTTTCTTAGGAGAGGGCATAGTTGGAATCTGATCATCATAAACTGTCAGCCTTCCCAGGTAGACAAGACAGAAAATCAAATAAGATAATTCTACTTTACCAAAAAATTAATTATTGTTTTAATAGCGAGCTTATAGCCTGAAAAATATTTCATGTTGCAATAAGAGGTGAAATACACATGCATACACACACACACACACACACACTATTCACTTGTAATATATTTTGACTTTTCTAGACTCTTCAGATGAAAATGAAATTCCTGCAAGAGGAGCTGAAGAAGGCAAAGGACCTGGATTTTAAGTAAGTCGTGGCATAGTCATAAATGCCTTTATGTGATGCACTTTCATCTTGGCAAGGTGCACTTTCAATTGCCCAGAATTTCCCCCTTTTTTGTGTTGCATTCCTTATATAACTGTGAGAGGGACCTCGGAGTCCTAGTGGACAATCACTTAAATAGGAGCCAGCCGTGTGCTGCAGCTGCCAAAAAAGCCAACACAGTGCTGGGCTGCATTAACAGAGGGATAGAATCAAGATCACGTGAAGTATTAATACCACTTTACAATGCCTTGGTAAGGCCACACTTGGAATACTGCATCCAGTTTTGGTCACCACGATGTAAAAAAGATGTGGAGACTCTAGAAAGAGTGCAGAGAAGAGCAGCAAAGATGATTAGGGGACTGGAGGCTAAAACATATAAGGAACGGTTGCTGGAATTGGGTATGTCTAGTTTAATGAAGAGAAGGACGAGGGGGGACATGATAGCAGTGTTTCAATATTTGAGGGGCTACCACAAAGAAGAGGGAGTCAAGCTATTCTCCAAGGTGCCTGAGGGAGGGACAAGAAGCAACGGATGGAAACTCATCAAGGAGAGAAGCAACCTAGAACTGAGGAGAAACTTCCTGACAGTTAGAACAATTAACCAGTGGAACAACCTGCCTCCAGAAGCGGTGAATGCTCCAACACTAGAAGTTTTTAAGAAGAGACTGGACAGCCATTTGTCTGAAATGGTGTAGGGTTTCGTGCCTGAGCAGGGGGTTGGACTCGATGACCTCCAAGGTCCCTTCCAAGTTTATTATTATTATATTATTATTATATTCATCGTACCAAAATTTACCTTATGGCAGCCATTTCTAGCGTGATAACTAGATTAAATCCAAACTGAATTTGAATTTATTATTGATATTATTGAATATCCTAGGTCTAGGAGTTTTAAAGAATCTTCAATTTCTCAAATAAGTCATACCGAAATACGTTAGATTAAAAAAAAATCATCAAATTTCAGTAATGATAACTAGATTAAATCCAAACTGAATGATTGAACACCCTAGGAGTTTTAAGGGAAGACTTCAATTTTTCAAATAAGTCATATAAATAAATTAGCTTAAAAGAAATTTCATCAAATTTCAGTACTGATAACTAAATTAAATCCAAACTGAATGATTAAACATCCTAGGAGTTTTAAGGGAAGACTTCAATTTCTCAAATAAATCATACTGGAATAAGTTAAATTAAAAGAAATTTCATCAAATGTCAATACACGTGAGCGCGCGCACACACACACAAATACATAAACACGTATATGAAGGTATTTTTAATATTTTTAATTGAAAAATGTTTGCTGATTCCAATAAAAAAAACAAGAGAACTAATTTCATTGTGGCCTTCATAATTTACAGGAAGTCAACAATAATTTCACATCTGTTGTTGGAAAGAGAAAAGTTCCACCATGAGAACAAGGAGCTTGTAGGTATCAGTCTCCAATTGAGAGGAGAGAAACAGCGACTCAGTGAACAGTTTGAAGAAGAACTGAGCGGGTGAGGAATGTTTAAAAAACAACCTTGACTTTCTCCTCCAGAGTTTCATATTAAATTCTCTTTAGCTTCCTCCTGTGGATATACATTATAAAATGTACAGGTAGTCCTTGACTTACATCAGCTCATTTAATGACCGTTCAAAGTTACAAAGTTACTGAAAAAAGTGACTTATGACCATTTTTCACATTTACAGCCATTGCAGCATCCCTGTGGTCACGTGATCAAAATTCAGACACTGGCTCATATTTATGATGGTCATAGTCTCCCAGAGTCATGTGTCACCTTTTGCAACCTTCTGATAAGCAAAGTCAATGGGAAATCCAGATTCACTTAATAACCATGTTACTAATTTAACAAGCGCAATGATTCACTTAACAACTGTGGCAAGAAAGGTCGAAAAGATGAGATAACCTTTATTGTCATTTTTTTTTTTACTGTGGGCACAACGGCACACATCAAAAATGAAATTTAGTTGCCCGCTCTCAAAGTGAAACACATACATGACACACACCTAAACATACTATGTACAACATATGTATAGACCCACACCCCTGCATATACATAACAAATAAATATTAAATACTTTCCATCTTGAATATATAATGGAAGGAGGAAGCTTGAGAGTTCGCAAGGTTAATGCTGTATGGAATGAAACTATGGCTGAATCTGGATGTTCTGCTACGGATACCACGAAGCCTCCTCCCAGAAGGGAACAAGGAAAGCAGGTCGTGAAGAGGATGTGTAGTGTCCCAGATAATCTTACAGACCCTGCTCAAGCAGCGCTTCTGTGCTATGTCCTGGATGGGAGGGAGGGAACTGCCAATGATCTTTTCAGCCATCCTCACCACTCTCTGCACCGCCTTCCTGTCTGAAGCAGTGATGCCTCCAAACCAGACTGTGATGCTGTATGACAAGATGCTCTCGATCGTCCCCCTGTAGAAAGTGGTCAGGACAGGGGAAGGAAGATGTGCTTTTCTCATGCGGCGCAGAAAATGCAGGCGCTGCTGTGCCCGCTTCACCAGTTTCTCACTGTTGAGCGACCAAGCCAGCCTACTCATAAGCTACACACCCAGGAATTTGATGCTGGTAACTATCTCCACAGGTGAATCATTGATGCACAAAGAAGTGTGGCTGTGCCTGCCTTTTCTGAAATTGACAATGATCTCTTTGGTTTTTCCGGTATTTAAAACTAGGCTGTTTTCCTTACACCAGTTCACCAATCCCTCAACCTCCTTGCGGTAAGCTTCCACCTTGTCATCATGAATAAGGCCCACTATTGTATCATCTGCGAACTTCACAATATGGTTGGTGGCTAACTTAGCACCTAAAAAAATGGGGGGAAACTCACTTAACAAACATTTCACTTAGCAACAGAAATTTTGGGCTCAATTATGGTCGTAAGTTGAGGACTAACTGTATCAAAGTTTGCCTTATGGTAGTCATTTATAGCCTGATATTTAGATGAAATGCAAGTCAAACTGAATTACTGAATATTCTAGAAATTTTAAGGGAAGACCTTAATCTCTCAAATAATTCCTACTGAAATAAGTTAAATTAAAAGAAATTTCATCTGTGTGAATATGGTATGTGTTCACCATTATTTGTGTATCTGAGTAGAGGATACTTCATATTATATAATCCATTACAACTGAGACAATAAATTATAATAAATATATAATTAGAGTAAATAATTGTATATTAAAAAGTAAGATATAAATATTCTAATTGTAATGATATATATACACCCCACAAATATTTTAGATATCCTTTCCAGAATCACTAGTGAAGACTATTTTGTAATAATTTGCTGTTTATTATCTTGATGGATTATCTGCCATCAAGTCTAAAAACCTCATGGTTGCATAAATAGATTAAGTAATACTTAAGTAAAAATTATTAACTTGTCCTTAAATAATCCAATTCTTACAAATATAGTGATATTCACCATAATATTGAAGTAGCTAATCAAATCCCTTGACAATATTATGGAGGTATAGCTAAAGTCAAGGAAAATTTACTGATTTGTCACTTTTACTGAACATTTCTAACATACAGAATAATTGATTAAAGCAATGTTTCCTGTAAGCAGAGATTACTGGCTGTTGTAATAAAAAAAGGAAAACTGAATTAAATTGTATAGATAAATATATCAATATATACATAAACACAAACACACATGAACATTTTTTTAATTTGAAAAAAAACTGATGCAAGTAAAAAAAAACCAAGGGAACTAATTTCACTGTGATATTTATAATTTACAGAAAGACAATGATAATTTCAAATCTCTTGGTGGACAGAGAAAAACTTGACCATGAGAACAAGGAGCTTCTGACAATATGTGGAGAAAAACAGCGACTCTGTGAGGAAGAACTGAGCAGGTGAGAAATTTTTAGATAGCAACCCTATTTTCCTATTAAATTCTCTTTAGCTCCCTCCCCTGGACATACATTATACACTGTTTTGTGTTGAATTCCATTACCTGGATGGAACAACGTTGGGGGAAATGAGAGGTGTTTTTAACTTTAAAAAAAATAAATAAACAAGTTTGATTATTCAAGAAACCCCCCCCCCCAAAGGGGGCTAATTTCAGCCTGGTCTTGCTATTTTGCAGACAGCAGAGGATAATTTGTGACCTGTTGTCAGACAGAGATAAGCTCCTGTTTGAGAACAAGGAGCTTGTAGGAATCGGTCTCCAACTGCGAGGAGAGAAACAGCAACTCTGTGAATATTTTGAGGAAAAACTAAGCAGGTGAGAAATTTTTTGATAGCAAATTCTTTTCCAGAATTTCAAATTAAATTCTATTTAGCTCCCTCACCTGAGCATATATTATACAATTTTCTGGGTTGAATTCCATTGCCTGGAACAACCACTGGAGGGAAATAAGAGGTGTTTTTAAATAAATAAATTAAACCTCCATTTCACTCCTTCCATAGATCACTGGGGGGAAAGCAGACACGATTCCCAGTGGATCTGCAGGCTGCAAAATTGTGGGTCATCTCTGTATGTGGTCTGGGAGTTATCAACCCCCTAATACAGACCTGAGGTTGCTCTCATCTCCTCCCCCATAATTATTCTCTCTTTAGCGACCTTCATCTTAGGACCACTGGCCCAAACAGACAAGCTACACAGTCTTATTCTTACTGTATCGTTGAAAGAAAAATCTTCAGGGTCCAGTCCAAGCTGGGAATAAACAAAATGGAGACTGCTTTAGAAAGAAGGTTCTAGTAGTTTATTGAGTTGCAGAACCAGACAGAAGTGTGGTTCTGGAGCAGCTGACCACATGGAGTTGAGAGTTGTGGGTTTTTATACCTTCTTGGGCTTTTGTGTTTGAGATTCTTCCTGTTCCTGTGGCATGAACTTTGACCTGAGCTTTTGAGCGTGCCCTTTTGGTATTCTGATAGTGGTGGGTTAATCCTATTATATCCTAAAGGTCATGTCCTGCTTCTCTGGGACTGTGGCTGATGGCTATGACCTGTGTTGGATTTTTGGGTGAGGGATTGCTGGTTCTAATCCTATCATTCTGCTGTTGTTAGCTATCACATCTTGCTTCAAGGGATTTCAAAAGATCCTGTCTTGAATGGGCTTCTGCCTGGTAGTATTTGTTCATGAATGGGGACTCAGATTTTCTGAATGGGATTATCAAATCTGCATTTCTACAGAGCTGGCCTCTGCCTGGGGCTATTAAGAAAACTAGGCCTGCTTTTCTGTCTTTAAGATCCTTCGGGGAAATATAATATTCTGCCTTTTTAATATTCCCCAAATATTTCTTTCTCTGGGTGTGTGTGCGCTGTCCTCCCACACTATAAATATCTTTAATTCTGTAAAATAAAAAAAGTCCAAAAGACTCCAAAAAGTTAGTTTGTATAATGATATTGTTGTCATTTTGCCTATACGCAAACTTATTCAGTAACATTAATAGGTTTGTGTACAGTTAAAAATAAATTCTCTTAT
This sequence comes from Azemiops feae, assembly GCA_023970755.1. Taxonomy (NCBI): domain Eukaryota; kingdom Metazoa; phylum Chordata; class Lepidosauria; order Squamata; family Viperidae; genus Azemiops; species Azemiops feae. Next base: position 617,478 of record JALGBA010004194.1, read on the forward strand.
GAATATATAGATAAAATGACAATGGATGTTTTAGGTCAATGTAAGATTCTTATTTGCTGAATGTTACACAGAACACTCTTCAACAATTGATCAAATATTGAAAGTAATACTCCTCTTCCACACAAAAAGTAGAAGAGAAAAAAATAATAACGAATTACGGTTCATTACCGTTGTAATCCCCCATCTGCATAACTAGGAGTAAGTCTCACGGACTGAATGGGATTTTTCAAAAGATATGTATAGGATAGGTCTTTTAAACTCCCCACCCCCTCCGATGCCCTCCAAAAATGTGCTTTTGGAGTGTTTCCTGACAACAAGCATTTCTCATTACAGTTTGCTAAGAATATTTTGTTGATGATGCAGCTGCCCATCTAACCTTCTGATTTTTCTAGAGAGAGAAAACTGAGAAACGACTGCTCTGGGACATTGTTGTGCAGAGATGAGTTAATATCACTTTTGTGTAGAGAGCACAAAAGATGCTGTGTGAGTATCTGGCAAACAAGTGCAGAGGTTACCAAGCCAGAAGGTAAGAAAGAAAGTCTGGAAAAGCTGAAACCTCAATTCCTGGAAAACGCGCTGAAGAAGGGCTGGCTTAAAGCTTCTCTAGAAAACCTGAAAGCCAAAAAGTCCAAAAAATCCAGAGAAAACACACTGGGGTGGCTTCAGGAATCTCTGAAAAACCTAAAAGAGGTTCCTGATAAAGCATCAAGACACAGCCTGGCAGAATGGCTTAAAAGATCTCTGATAAATCTTCAGAAGGAATCTCCTGAAGCATCCAAGGAAGATGTGAACGATTGGCTGGAGATGTCCATAAATCAGCTCCAAGAAGAAGGTCCAGAAACATCCCATATGAACGTGCAGGAATGGCTTGAGGCATCCATTCAAGGTATTCAGGATCTAAAAAAGTCCGAGGCAGAGCCTAAAAGCAGCCTAAGAAAGGGATGGCTTGTAAGATCAACAGAGAACCTCAAGAAGCAGCGTTCTGAAGGACCTGTGGAGAACACACTGAAATGGCTTCAAGGATCCTTAGAAAGGCTCTTGTCTTCTATTGAAGCTAGGCCAGCTCTCGAAAAATGGCTTCAAGATTCCTTGAAAAGCCTGGAAGAGGAAAGTTCTGGAGTGGACAATCAAGATGTCAAAGAATGGCTTCAAACAACGATAAATAACCTTGAAGAGGAAGGACCTGAAGCACCCCATCTAGGCATTCAGGAATGGCTGGAAGCATCTATTAAGGGCATCCAGGATTTGAACGAACAATATTCCAGAGCAAGAAGAGAAAGGGTGAAAGAGAGCAGGGAGAGAGTGATTAGGATAGAACTCGCCTCCTCGGAACGAAGCTTAAGTAATGGATGGCTCCAAGACTCTTTAGAAAGCTCCAGAGAGCATGGGTCAACTGCATCCAGAACAGGGTTGCAAGGATGGCTACGAGCATCTTTGAGAAAACTCAGACGAGAATCCCCGGACGGGGCCAGGAACAATCTGGAGGAATGGCTTCAAGAATCCATGCAAAATGTCCAGGAAGGATGTCCTGAGGAATTCAGGCAACCTGTGAAGGAGTGGCTTGGGATATCCCTAAATCACTTTCAAGAGGGAGGGCCTGGAGCATTCCTAAATCACTTTCAAGAGGGAAGGCCTGGAGCATCCCTAAATCACTTTCAAGAGGGAAGGCCTGGAGCATCCCATCTGAGCGTGGAGGAGTGGCTGGAAGCATCCATCCAAGGTCTGCAGGACGAAAGATTTAAAGAGATGACAGGAAGAACAGATCCTGAAATGTGGAGGAGAAAATTCGTTTCCCAAGGAATTCCTTCCCAAGAAAAACAGGTATATGGAGAGCATAAATGCTTAATAGATGATAGTTACTTAATGTAACGTAAATATTTACTATTAGTGGGCGGACTAATTAATATTCAAAAACGAGGAACAAGAATCCCTGATTTACAGGTAATCCTTGACTTACGACCATAATCAAGCCCGACATTACTGTTGCTAAGCGAAACGTTTCTTGTGAATTTGCCCCGTTTTACGACCTTTCTTTCCACTTTTATTAAGCGAATCACTGCGGCTGTTGAGTTTGTAACAGTTCTTAAGTGAATCTGGTTTCCCCATCGACTTTGCTTATAAGGTTGCAAAAGGGGATCGCCTGACCCCGGGAGACACTGCGACCGTCATAAATGTGAGTCAGTGGCTGAGCATCCGAATTGTGATCACGTGACCACGGAGATGCTGTAACCATGAAAAGCAATCATGTGTCGCTTTTTTTTTCAGTGCTGTTGTAACTTTGAACAGTCGCTAAATGAACACACTACCTTTATTCCTCAACAGAGGTCTTGGGTATCAATGCTGCATCTTTCTCTTTCAAGCCTTGAACTCAGGAGGCCTGTCAGGGTGGGGAACCTTTCATTTAAGAAGAGCAGTTTCTCTTTTTGCTAGGAGTTGCAGGAGTGTTGGAAACACCACCTTCAGATGCCTCCATTTGGCTACTGGGAAGATTTATCTCTCAGTAAAGAAAGCCTGTAAAGGACATTGTTAATCTGTTCTGTCCCAGCCTACGTACATCCTTGTTACTTCACAAAGACACCCCTCTTTTAACAGTAGACCGGAAAATAAACCCTTTTATTTGAGTCACAGACCTGATAATTGTCCCAGAAAAACAAAAGCAACAGAACACTTTTCCAATGGAGACCTTGTCCAAAAGCAAAACGGAGCACGAGTCAAACAGGCAATAACTCACAGGCAAAATAAACAGACCATGATCTCTTGACTCTGAAGTTCTTTGCAAACGGTTGTCTCCAGCAACCAGCCCTGCCCATACATTCCTTTTTGTTATGCAGCCCCCGAGGCGTGGCTTCTCACTGCTTTCTCCTCCTCCCCTGGAGTCGCCCCATTGCCTCCCTCAGTCCTACTCGTGTGACCTGTCTACGTTTACGAGCGTCTCTGAGGTCTTCCAACTGTGCTTCCTCTGAGTCCGACTCAGCTTCCCAGCACAGCTGGCTCTCAGCTTGATCACGAGTGGAAGGACCAGCCTCTTCATTACTTTGTAAGTCCTGCAGCTCATCAGAGCCTTCCTCCGACTCTGATGGCTCTCCAGGCCTCTCCTCCTCCTCCTCCTCCTCCTCTGATTCCCCAGACTCAACTACCAGGATCACAGGCTGGCACGGAATCAAAACAGAATCCCTCTCTATGCCGGAGAGTCACAGTTGTTGTCCCACAGCTGATCATTTAGATCGGCCTTTGTCAAACGGGATTCTACAAGAGGCCACTAGGGCAGGGGTCCCCAATCCCCGGTCCGTGGACCGGTACTGGGCCGCAGCATGCCAGCAACCGGTCTGCACAAACAAGGAAAGACCCATCTGTGGGATGCAGGTAGCACACAAAACCACGCACTCTCCGGTCCGTAGAAAAATCTTTCTCCATGGAACCGGCCCCTGGTGCCCAAAAGGCTGGAGACCTCTGCGCTAGGCGTTTCATGAGAGTTCATAAAAATATATAATTTTTTAACTTTGCGCACTTTGCAATGCCAATTGTAGATATAATATTTTTAGAGACAGTTTCCCAAATGAAGTATCTCTCAGGAAACAGACCCTGTGAAGGACTTGAATATTGTTTCAAGGACTTTTCCAGATAAAAAGGTTGAAAAAGGCTGATTTAGAGAGAGAGAGAGAGAGAAAAAAAAAAGTGGGGAGAAATTCAACTACTATTGTTGATCATAAGATAAAAACAGTTTGAAGGTAGAGACTTAATAATACAAAAATGTAGCTGAGGAATTAGAAGTAAAACAGGTCATTTTGCTAATCAGTGTAATCTACCATTTCTTTTTTTTAAGTCTTGCATTTCAGAGGATAGTGCTATTTGTATATAACTTGCATATTGCTTTTACCTGGGAAGATTCACAAAAACTGCAAAAAAATATTGTACATTGTAGAAGGAGAGCCGTACTGGGAGTCAGGAAGAAGCTTTTCTGAAGAACACATTTTAAAAAATGCAGCCTTTTAATAACATTTGCTAGCTGGAAAATGTGGTACCAGATTGTTCTTTAAAAAAAAGAAAATTTATCTGAAAAGATGAATTGGGTAGGAGATGATCTGGAGACGGATAAGCAGAACCTGAGAAATTAAATTATTTGTTACGATCCTGCAATTTAGGCAGTGACTCTACAATCAATATAGTTATTAATGTAAAATATGCGCCTTGAAATATATTCACTTATAGTTTGCTTTGTTATTTCCCTGTCATGGCTTCCAGATTGTAAGGAAGATCCTAGGAAAGGAGAGCTCCCGGTGCAGGTATGTCTTTTTTAAAAAATATATATTTTATTGTTTTATAGGGTTGGGGATAAGATAGGATCGGGATGGGGATTAAGGTTTAGGCCAGAGGTAGGCAACCTTGGCTCTTTTATGACTCGTGGACTTCAACTCCCAGAATTCCTGAGCCAGCCATGCTGAGGGGAAAGGGAGAGGTTTCCAAGCTGAGCCATGCTGGCTCAGGAATTCTGGGAGTTGAAGTCCACGAGTCATAAAAGAGCCAAGGTTGCCTACCCCTGGTTTAGGGTATGGTTAGGATCAGGATTGGGATTAGGACAGGTTTGGGATCAACATTGGGGTTATTCCCCAATAACATTTTCAATGTTTAGCAAACAGACTATTGTCCAGGTACATATGTTCAGTTAACAATAATTGATATAGTGGTAAATAGCTATAGTAAATATGATAAACGATCATCATAAACAGTACCAGTTGGTCAATGCATATCATTCTTCTTAGTAATATATATTCAAAATAACATATCACATTCATTTCTCACTAGTTCATTTTCCTAACCATTGGTAAAAATTATCCCATGTTTCAAAGTAAACTGAATCTTCTTTCTCTTTAATCTCTAAAGTCAATCTATCCATTTCTGCACATTCTAAGATTTTCTTAATTAAACCTCTTCGGTTGGTAAGTTTTCATTTTTCCAGTATTGGGCAAATACTATTCTCGCTGCTGTCAATACATGCAATATTAAATACTCATTCTCCTTCTCATACTTAACTCCTAATATTCCTAACAAAAACAGTTCTGGTTTAAATTCAATCTGTATTTTAGTTATTTTTTCCAGCCATGTACTGTATGTATCTTAAGCCAGAACTTTTTCACTTTAGGGCATACCCACCAGATATGGTAGTAAGTACCTGGCCTTTGTTTACATTTCCAGCAATTATTTGAAGTATTTTTAAACATTTTTGCTAATCTTACTGGTGTCATATGCCATCTATAAAACATTTTATACAGATTTTATTTATATGAGACTGCTTTAGTCAATTTAATATTTCTATCCTATAATTTTTGCCAATCTTCCAAATCTATAGAATATCCGAAGTTTTTTGCCCATGTTATCATTGTTTCTTTTACTTGTTCTTCTTCTATCTTGAAGTTTAGCAGAAATCTATAAAGTTTCTTAATCAAGTTTTCATCTGTTTTTAACAATATTTGATCGAATTCTGTCTGTTCTTTATAAAATTCCATTGTCTTTACATCTTTTTCATATCTCGTTTGAATTTGCAAATATGGCCACCATGCTAAGTCAATACCTTGTCGTTGTAAATCTTGTCTATCTTTCAATTTTCCTTCATTATCCAAGATATCTTTATACGTCATGACTTTGTCATAGTTAATTAAATTTGGGTAAGCAAAAGCTTTCATTGTTGAAAGCCATTCAGGTAGTTTAATGTAATTTTTTTCCTTTATTCTTTCCCATTCTAAAAGAAGTACATTCCTTATAAAGTGATTTTGAAAGTATCTACGTGTTTTATTTTTCCCGTACCGTAGGAAGGCATGCCAACCAGTTTGTAGGTCATGCCCCTCTAGGTACAATAGTCTTTTATTTTTCAGCGTTATCCATTCATTAAGCCATGGTAGGATAGCTGCTTGATAATATATTCTCCAGTCTGGGAGTCCAAATCCTCCACTATCTTTAGCTTCTTGCAGCATTTTTACTTTAATTCGTGCTTTCTTCCCTTGCCAAATAAATCTCAGTATTGTTGCATTTAGGTCATCAAAAAAGACCTTTCCCAATTTTACAGGAATCGTTTGGAATAAGAAGAGTATTTTCGGTAAAATATTCATTTTCACTGTAGCTATTCTTCCTAACAATGACAATTGAAGATTTTTCCGCTTTTCCAAATCCAATTTTCTTTGTTTTAACAATCTTTCATAGTTGTCTTCTTTTAATGTTATACATCTTGCTGTTAAGTAGATTCCTAGGTACTTAGCTTTTTAAACTATTTGCAAGTTTGCCTTTTTTGTAAGTTGACTTTTCTGTTTATCTGTTAAGTTCTTTGTTAATACTTTCTCTATTTATTTTCAAGCCTGCCACTTCTCCAAACTTTTCTATTTTCTCCAACAGTTTGGCAGTTGTTTCAAGTGGCTCCTCCCGATGCAGGTATGTCTTATTCTAATCAATATAGCCCATAATCAGTTAGATTTAATTTGCCTGATTTGAGTATCCTTCCCTTCCCTCTAAATGTTTTGTAAATGATCCTATTCCTTAAAACGACTGATTTGGGAAGGAAAGCATTTCCCCTTAACTCCCTTTTGCCCATGAGTGGTGCCACTGCATGCTTGATGCTAAATTTGTGCTAAGTGCCCTTTCACAAGGTGGTCTGATTGTTGCTCTTGAGACCCGTGTAGGCCTCAGTGTAGCCCGATGCTTCACTTCCTCTGCCCCATTGGTCCCCCAAATACACCCCAACGGAGCCCTTTCCCTCTGGTGCCCTGTGGCCTTTGAGAAGCACTTGGTCAGGCTATACCAGATGCCCTCCAGATATTCTGAGCTAAATTACGAGGATTCCTTAACCACATGGCTCGGTTGAGCAGAGATAATGCAGTTTCAACGAAAGATTAAGGAGCATAGTGAATTATCTGAGCTTTTTTTTTTAGCAAGCTGTTCTCTTTTCTCTGTCCTTTTCAGAAAAAAACAGGGGCAAAGAATGAAGATTACTGGAGCCATCCTTCTGGCAGTGTTCCTTTTTGCTATTTATGTACATTTTACACTGTACTGCCTAGTAGTGAGTAAGCGGGGCCTCAGACCTTACTAGCTTTCTGCAGTACCAGGATGAAAAAGCTGTCATTGGTATTAGAGCAATCCCACTGTTGATGCTACCCAGTCGATAATTAAGCATCTGCAAGCAAGGGCCAAGTTCAGGGAACACCAAGGTGACCCCACGGTTCAATCCTGGGCCACAGAGATTCTCTTATATTCGATATTCTCCTGCAAATACAAAAATAAAGAAGTTGTATTTTCCACAGTGTTTCCTACGTGGCAAGTTAATGGTGTTCTTTCACTTTTTTTCCAACAACTATAGTGATTAAATATTGACTTAATTTGAATTCTTGGTCTAAAGCCAGAGGTGAATACTACTTTGGTGTAAACGTGTCTCCCGTATCTGCTGTTTCCAGTGTTACTAACATCAAGCTTACCAAATGAGTAAACTGGAAACATACCAAGTATTTTCTGTTGTGGTTTTTCTGCCATTTTGGAATGAGTGATATATTGCTTTCCTAATGGAATATGCTATTGGAACATGTGATTTATAGCCAATGAACATTTGCTGTCAACAGTGGTGAATATTTAGACGCATCTTTAGGTTTGTAGGAATGGGAAGGAAACAAGGAAGCAAAGACATGGAGGAAAAAAGAGAGAGAGAGGGAGGGAGGGAAAGAAGGAAGGGAGGGAGGGAGGGAGGGAGGGAGGGAAGGAAGAAGGAAGGGGAGGAGGAGGAGAGAGGGAGGAGGAATGGAGAAAGGAAGGGAGAGAAGGAGGGAAGGGAGAGAGGGAGGGAGGGAGGGAAGGAAGGAAGGAAGGGGAGAAGGAGGAGGGAGGGAGGGAGGAGGAATGGAGAGAGGGAGGGAAGGAAGGAAGGAAGGAAGGAAAGAAGGGGCCAAAGAATGAGCAAGATCTACCCCAAAATGCCAAGTACAGATAGACAATGTTAGACCAAGGATAGACCAAGGATAGACCAAAATTGGATGCAACACATGTCCCCTGTGATAGCCTAGCCCTAGAGAGCAGAACTCACTAGGAACAAAGAGATGTTTGTGAACTAGGAATTAGGCGAATGACAGCTGGGTGGCTGAGTTCAGGAAGATAACCATCAAAGTTAAATAGTCATCACTGTTAGTTTATCAAGTAATCTCAAGCCAAGTGAGATCTCAGACAAGCTGCCACCAAGTACCGCGGTACCTTAGTTCTTGTCGTTAATGGGTTCTGGGAGGCCCGACTAGTATTAAAAATGACAAGTACCAATAATGTGACTAATGTGTCAAACTTTGTTTTGGGTTGCGAGTCACAAGACAGCTGACATTGATAAGTTCTAGCTTGCATGTCATGTACCAAACAAACGAGTACCGTAGGAAAATTTGCACATTAAAAATGCGTTGAGTACCAAAATCTATGAATTTGTAAGCAGTCGAGTAGTGAGATATGACCGTATCTGGTTGAAGAAATGGAGTTGGGATTAGTTTAAAAATTCGATCAGTAATCACTGACAAAATTAGTGACTGTTTGAAGTTAGATGCGCATCTCTGTTTCAATGTCTTGTCAAGAGGAACCACTTTTTTCCTTGAGAATACATGCTAAGCTGACACCTTCTATATAGGCATAATCCAAATGAGGTATAATTCCATAACTAGGAGATTGGGTTATATCATAAAATCTAAAAATGGCCTCCTCAACATATCTGAGACAAGCCATGATCTCTTTGCGCATTTACACAAGGAGCAAGATTTATTCGATATGGCTGTGGTTAAGGATTTCGGAAGAATCTTGATGAGAAAGACTGTGAATACTGTACAATCTCAGGAAAAGTATCTATGAGCCTCCAATATTGTTAGCATACAAATGATCAGATCTTGGCCATTCTCTTGGGGCATGGGTCGGCAACCCGCGGCTCCGGAGCCACATGTGGCTCTTTTAGCCTTCTCCTGCGGCTCCCAGCCTCCTTCGCCATTTGCAGAGAGAGAGAGACAGAGACAGAGACAGAGAGGCATTTCCCTTCTCTCTCTCTCTCTCTCCCTCTCTCTCTGTGTAAAAAAGAACAGCCTCACGCTGTTCTTGGACAAGCTGACAAGCTTATTGGGCAGGGCTCCTGTCTTTGCTGCATCTCAGCAGGAAGCAGCAGAAAGCAGAAAGCAGCATCTCTCTCTCTCTCTCTCTCTCTCTCTCTCTGAGAACAGCGTGAAGCCAGCTTGCCAGGTGAGCAGAAGTTCAGAGAGAGGGAGAGAGAGGGGGGGGGGAGAGAGAGAGGGAGGGAGACAAAGAGAGGGGGGGACAGAGAGAGAACTCATGCACAGCAGCCTCTATTACTTTTTAATTAAACTCTTCAATCAAGCTCCACCCCCCTCATGTGTGTGCGCGCACGCGCGTGTGTGCACATTTTGCAGCTCCCAGTGTTTTCTTTTCTCTGGGAAACGGGTCCAAGTGGCTCTTTGAGTGTTTAAGGTTGCCGACCCTTGTCTTGGGGGCTGGAATCCAGGAACATCCGTGGCTGCCCTTGATAGAAATGCTTGTCTCTTGCAGGAGAAGCCTTCTCCAGCAGCACCTCAGTTTTGGCAGGATCGTGCCACATTTATTTATTTATTTATTCATTCATTCATTCATTCATTCATTCATTCATTCATTCATTCATTCATTCATTCATTCATTCATTTATTTATTTATTGAGTGAGTGAGTGAGTGAGTGAGTGAGTGTACGGATTCTACAGAGAACTAGCTGCTAGAACTAACATCACTGATGATGTTACCTAGTTTGCGGAATGAAACGCCTGCAAGAAAACAGCCAAGCTCAGGGAGCACCAAGGGCCCCCTCATTTCAACCTTGAGCTACAAATATTCTCCTTTATTGGATGGAAGTCATTCTGAGTTCCACGTTCTGTAGAACTTTGTGTCATGGTTCCGATAGATGAGACCGATTAAAACAGAACTCTTGAGGCTTGAGGTTTCCTTTAAGAACATGTTAAAGTGAACATAAAAGATTAAACCAGAAACTTTCCTTCTGGGCCTAATGGATAGAGAACTGGAAAAAAAGTTTGGAACTCTGATTTTATATATGGTGATGGCAGCAAGATTGCTCTATGCACAAAAGTGGGAGGATGCCTCGATTCCTACCATTGACAAATGGTTACAAAAGCTGATGGAATTAGCAGAGATGGCAAAATTGATTGTGCTAGTAAAAGAAAAGAACATAAGTCCTTTTGGAAACCGCTTCTGGACTTTGTGCTTGAGGTGGAAAAAAGTATGATTTTGGGTTTCACAGATTAGACTGAATTGCCAATACAGAAATGGCTAGTGCATACTACGATAGCAATGTAAAATATTGAGATTTGATTTTAATGTCTGATTTTATTGCAAACAGTTGGAAAGTCAGGGCCCTTGTGTTCTTCCCCCTTATTCCCCCTCTTTTTGTTTTCCCTTTCATTTGTTTGTCCCACGATTTCCTTTCATTTTCATCCCGTTTTATGTTATAATGAATACAAACTAAATAAAATCGACAAAAAAAGGAACATGTTATTGGCTACAAGATCGGCACTGTCAAAAGTGAAACCAGACTAAAGTTCCCTCAAAAAAGTTACCCAAAAGGCAAAAAAAAAGTATACAAAGTTAAACTTCCCACCCAATAGAACCTATGCAATCACACTACGTCAGGGGTCTCCAAACTGGGCACTTTAGACTTGTGGACTCAACTCCCAGAATTCTCCGGCCAGCGTCGTCTGGTGAGGAAATTCTGGGAGTTGAAGCCACAAGTTCATAAAAGGGCCCAAGTTTGAAGGACCCCTTGAACTACGTTTTGCACAATAGAATAGTTTGGCAGGCTTTTCTAACAGAAAGTCTAACAAACGGAAAGACCTTGGTGTTTTTCCCCCCATGGACAGAGGAACTGTTTTAAGCTAGCCAAAAATTACACCCTCTCCCATTCTGGTGACAATGAAAACAAGCCAAATGGCTTCATTGGTCCGTTTGCAGAGTGACATTTGGGTATTTAACATGGTCATGACTATGGGCTTTCAAAACAACTAACAATTGGTGCAGTTGATCTTGGCGCTGAAAAAAGGACATGGAATTGCTTTTCACACTAGTGACCACTGCAGCTTCTCCATGGTCACGTGATCAAAATCAGACCCTTGACAACAACTCATATTTATGATGTTCTGCGGTTCTCGGGCTCATGCTTTGCACATTTTGCAACCTTCTGTACAAGCAAAGGGGGAAGCCAGATCACTTAACAACCATGTTCTAACTTAACAGCTGCAGCGATTCACTTAACAAATGTGGCAAGAAAGGTCATGAAATGGGGACTTAACAATTGTCTTGCTTAGCAAAGGAAATGTGGGCTTCACATTGTGGTTCATAAGTTGAGGACTTCCTTAAGGAAACGGAAAATATGATTGTTCATAAAGAATATATTGCTCTGTAATTTTTCATAAACTACTCCCTGAAATTTCCTTTTGAGAGAAAATCTTATTGTGGTTCTGAAATCTACAGAGACATGTGCACCGCCATTGGTGCCCCTTCCCAGGTCAACTCTGACAGCAAAGTCAATGGGGGAAGCTGGACTTGCTTAATGGCAACTTGACAATTTCATTGATTAAGTTAGAACTGGGCCAAAAAAAGGTCGGTAAAAAACCTGGCGCGGACTGACTAACCATTTTATTCAGTCGCAAAAGCAATCTGAGAGATTTCCAATCCGGGCCGAGGTTTGCAAGAAGGACGCCAAACGCTGCATGGAAAAGCGGTGGTTTATTTCAGAGCCACAGAATCTGCCCCTGAAAGTTAAGCTACGATGGAGAAGGAAAAGTAGCTTCCACACTGATGGCATGTTGGTCTCTGCAATTGTGTATTCTGATAATGGTCCTCCCTCCCTCCCTCCCTCTCCTTTTTTCTTCACATTGATGCATCTCCCTTTGTTTTTTCCATTCCCCTCAATGTCCTTCACCTTTCTTCCTTCCTCCTCTCCTTCTTCCCCTCTATTCTTCCTCTTTCCATTCTTCCTTTTCACCTGAGCATTCCTTTCTTCCCTTCCTCCTACTCTCATCCCTCTATTCTTCCTTCCTTCTTTCTCCCTCCTCTTCCCTCTATTCTTCCTTTGCTCTCCTTCCTCTCTCCTCCTCCCTCTATTCTTCCTTTCACTTCCCCTCCCTCCCTCCGTCTCTCCTCCTCCTATATCTCCTCTTTCACTCTCCTCCTCCTTCCCTCCCTTCAAACCTCCTCCCTCCTTAAAAAACGCTTAATAACTTTTTTAAAAAGAGAAGATACTGTGGTTACTACAAAAAATATCATATTCCCTACAATGCGATAGAAAAAGACATTGAAGCACTGTTCCTTACGGCAAGTTCGCCAACCTCCTTCTCTTTGCACAAATCATTTTTCACCGTCCATATCCAAAACCTCTAATTTAGCCAGGGTTCTCAACCTCCCCCACTTTAAGAAAGCGTGGGAGACTTAAACTCCCAGCATTCCCCAGCCTCATCTAGAGCGCAACCCGTGGATGGTTGCGGCCTCATATGCACCGGCAGAGAGCAAAAAGAGGCGGGGAAAGAAGAATCTCGACGCGTGACGTCATCGCACTGACAACCTGCAACTGTAACGCACAACTGCCATGGCCCGCCAGCTGCATTTCAGCAAAGCCCCGCCGACGCGTGGAGGGCAGGAAGAGACAAGCCCCCCCCCCAAAAAAAAATAAACAATTGACATTTTGGTTTATTTTAATTGCCGAGCTCGTTGCATGCTGCAAGATCATCGATGGAAGCGTCTTCGTGGAGAAGTGGCGCATCATTAGTGAGAGAGTTCCTGGAGCAAAAAGGTGAGGGGGGGGGGGAAAGGATGGGGTGGGGGGAAGAAAAGCCTCGGGACATCCCTCCCTCGGGTGCCCAACGTGGAGAAGAGCCGGATTCCTCCGGACGACGACATTTAACACAATGCGGGATTTTGGGGGGGGGGGGACAAGGCGGAGAAAGATTTTCTCATTTCCATAGGCAAACGGTGACCATTTGTGTTTGTAATTAATTGTTGAATAAGAATTTTTTTTTAGAACAAAATCCAATACAAATTTAAAGAAAAAAAGAAAGCAGAGCAAAAGTAAAAGAAAAGGGATGAATAGATAAGTAGAGAAAGCGAGCGAAGAGATAGAAAAGAAAGAAAGAAAGGAAAGAAAAAGAAAAAAGAATGAGTGAGGGCTTTGAATCTTTTCACAGCAGATAAAATAACCTTTTGTTGCCATTTTTAACTGTGAGCACACTGGCAAAACACTAAAAAATGAATTCTGTTGCCTTTACAGCAGTGATAAATGTATCATTATTTAACCTTTACGCTACATGTCCTCCCATTCTTTCATATTTTGTCCTTTCTAAGCATATTTCCATAAATCAGAAACTTCATTTTTTTTGTTTTTCAGCAAAAGGCCATGAAGAGGTTCAGTTATTAACAAGTAGGAATAACCAGTGTTCTCAGCCCTCAGCAAGTAACAAATGGAGATGTAGGGACTCCAGTTCCAGAATTCTAGGAATGACCCTGCAAGAGCATTCTGGGAATTGGACTGTGTCTTAAAGCATGGGGGGGGGATTCTGGAGTGAAGTTCCACCCAACTTAAAGCTGCCAAGCTAGTGCACTTGGGAGTTGAAGTCAACATATCTTAAAAGCATGCAGCTGGGGAATTCTGGGATATGGAAGTCCACACATTTTAAACCTCTTGAGACAGGGGGTCTTCAAACTTGACCTTTTATGACTTGTGGACTTCAACTCCCAGCATTCCTCAGCCATGCATGCTGGCTGAGGAATTCTGGGACTTGAGCCCACAAGTCATAAAGGGCCAAGTTTGAAGCACCCTGTCTTAAGAGTTATGAAGGTTGAGAAACACTGTGGCAACCGCTTTTCTGAATTATTATTTCTGATTTCTAAGTTAAGCAGTGGGTATGAAGACCTAGTGCTTTACGATATGATTTAGGATTGTCTCTTTCCTGGTAGGGCTTGAAGAAGACAGGCTGTGATGTGTGATGATGAAGAATTTCCCGACCGCACTTAGCATCAACAACAGAAAACGACTCCGAAATGTTTTGCATATCCAGTTCCTTATACAAACAAAACAAGGTAAAACAGGACGCGTTTCTGCAAGGTTTCTGCCACACTTTGGGAGTTAAAAGCAAGACTTTTGATGGGACAAACTGCTGCAAGGCTTTAGGAGATCACAGAATTAGCCAAGTGGAAGGGGACACAACAACTCATCTATTCTAATCCCCGCCAATGTGCAAAAAAAACTATGGACACCATCCACCCAAGTGATAGTTTTCAGTTTCTTTAAAAACTCCAAAAAAAATGAGAGTAATGATCTCAGGGACTAAGGAGAAAATTTCCTCACCTGAGAACAATTAATCAGGGGTGCTTTAGAAGTTGTGGGTGTCCCCATCACTGGAGTTAGTAAGAAAAGACTGGTCGATAATGGTACAGGGTATCCTGATTGAGGTGGGGTTGACTAGGAGACCTCCAAGATCCCTTCCAACTCTTATTATTCTGGGACTGAATGAACCACCCACCTTAGGCCCTGAATGTACAGTGATAAGCAAGGCAATATGTTCAATGAGTTGACCAATTAGTTTTTTGCTAAGTTCGTTAAGGGAATTAAAGTAGTCCCACTTACGACCACAAAATGAGACCAAAATTCGGTTGCTAAGTGAGATATTTATTGTGAGAGCTTTTGCCCCCACTTTTACGACTTTTTCTTGCCACAAGTAATGAATCAATACAAAAAAACAAAACAAAAAATTTGTTAAGCGGAAATAACACGTTGTTGAGCGAATCTGGCTTCCCATTGACTTGGCTTGTCAGAAGGTCACAAAAAAGGGATTCACATGACCCCCGGGATTATGCGACGGTCATTAAATAGCGTCAGTTGCTAGAGCTTCTGAATTTTGATCAAGGACCCACGGGATGCTGCAAAAAGTCGCTAAGTGTGAAAAAAAAATTCAGGTCAACTTTTTTCTCTGCTGTTGTAAATTTGAGTGGTCCTAAATGAATTGTTTAAAATCAAGGAATACCTTGTACTGCAGTTGTTAAGTGGAATTATGCAGTTGTTAAGCGAACCCAGCTTCCTGGTGACTGTGCTTCCAGAAGCAGGCTGGGAAGGCCACAAAATAGTGACGCTGTAACTATCATAAAGGCCTGAAAGTTGCCTATTGACTAAATTTCTGATCTTGCGACAATGGGGATACTGGCGAAATTTTTAAGTGTGTGAGGAAACAATCATAATTCAGTTTTTCCGTGCTGTTGTATTTGAACAGTCGCTAAAAGAATGCACTATCAGTCTGAAGGATTACTTGTATAGATGGAGTATTCAGAACGTGTTTCCGTCAACAAAACCTGGGTGGCTGAATTTATAGCCATTGTATGATCTATTGGATAGCAATAGTGGGAAGGGTGTTGTGGAATTTTTATAATTGTATAGACTGTTGTGGTAAGAAATCAATATCTGACTAACGAAGTGAGAAAAAAGTTGCTAAAGGAGCTCAGGGAGCGGGGAGGGAAAAAGCCACAAGCGGACAAGAGAAAAGGTATGCTTTAAAAACCTCACAACACACGAGAGTTAATAAATATTATTTAGATTTATAAAAACCAAAGAAGGAAACATGCGAAACTAATTTTCACCTATGTAAACGAATTGTAAACACTTATAGTGTAAAGGAAAAGGATCATTCACCGCTTGATTTAATCAGGTTTTTTTCTGGTGATAAGGCTACAAACATAAACAAGGAAAACAAATTAAGAAACGGATTTGAATATTTAAATATTGTGCTACTGGTTTCATCTTATGCTGGGTTTGCTTAGTTGAAATAGTGAGATGTGCTTTGAAAAAAAAAAGTTATGGATTATAAAACTAAAAGGAACTTGGCCACCAAAGCGATCAGGGAAATAGACTCAGCAAATCTTGGAAAACAGACTTCAAGATTTGATACATTTGGGAATGGCTCAAGATTGAGGTCTGTATTAGCATTGGAGTGGAAGGGAAAATAGCTAATTTGTGGTACGGAAAAACTGTGGCAGTAGATGATTTTAAACTAAACGGGAAAAAAATAGAAATCAAAGAAAAAAAGAGAAAACCTATATATATAGTTTGTCCGTGACTATAACAGTTCATTAATGACTGAAAAAAGTGACTTATGACCATTTTTCAGTGTGTTTATTAAGTCAGGGGATACCTGTAACAAACGAAGGAAGGAAGGAAAAGAAGGAAGGAAGGGAAAAGAAAAGAGAGAGAAAGAGAAAAGAGAAAGGAAAAAAGGAAAAGAATAAAATAGAAAGAAAGGAAGAAAGAAAGAAAGAAGAAAGAAAAGAAAGAAAGAAAGAAAGAAGAAAGCAAAGAAAGATAAGAAAGAAAGAAGATAGAAAGAAAGAAAGAAAGAAAGAAAAGAAAAAACAATTCTAAAAATAATCCTATCAATAGTCACCGGTTTACATAAAACGCGTGCTGTAATTAGGGGTCTTCAAACTTGGCTCCTTTTCTGACTTGTGGACTTCAACTCCAGAAGATCCTCAGTCAGGCATGATGGCTGCGGAATTCTGGGAGTTGTCATAAAGGCCAGGTTGAAGACCCCCTTGCTCTAATTTAATAGTACATAATTTTTGTTTTAAATATCACAAAGCAGGAGATTTGAACCTCGAACATGTAGGCTAGAGATCAACTCTTTGCCCCTTTTGTCAAAAGTAAAATTTGAGTCAGACTAATTCTAATGGGCCCATATCTTACTTTCTGCTGCAGCAAAAGAGACCTTCAAAAAAACCATTCTGGAGATCATGGCGAGCTATTTATGGAGCTCCAGATTAACCAAAGCTTCCTGGTGAAATTCCTCATTTCCGGAAAACAAGCTTCTCACGAAGAATTCCAGAGAGTTTTCCTCCTAAAGAATTTTCATCTCTGGAAGAAGCCACTCGCGGGCAAACAGCAGGCTGAAAAAAGAAAAAAGGCCTCCCAGTATATATAAACTTTTAAGCATTTGATCATAAATCTTTAGATGGCAGTCATTGACTCAGGGGTCTTTCAAACTCGGCCTTTTATATGACTAGTGGACTTCAACTCCATGAATTACTCAGACAGCGTAGCTGGCTGAGGATTTGGAGGTTGAGTCCACAAGTCATAAGGGCCAAGTTGAAGACCCCTGTATTAATGATTCGCGCAGACAAGTTCTTGACTTACGGACTGTAAATTAGACCACGAATTATGGTTAATACGTCATGGTGGTGGTAAGAGTCTTATATGATTGTGTCAATTTGGACCTTTTGACGGGTGGTCATTAAGCAAACACTGTATGTTTCCTGTAAAACAATCACTGTCTGCAACGGCTGATTTTGCTGGAAACTGGAAGTAGGGTGGTCCTTACAAACCACACTTAAATCCCAAAATTTCTGTTGCAAAGTGAGACAGGTGTTAGTGCGTTTTGCCCCCTTTTTACAACTTTTTTGCCACAGTCGAATCAGTGCAGGTGCGAAGTTGTTAAGCGGGCAACACGGTTGTTAAGTGAATCGTGATTCCCCATTGCCTTTGCTGTCCGAAAAGTCGCAAAAGGGGATCAACATGACCTCAGGGACTCGGCGACCGTCATAAATGAGGTCACTTGCCAAGCGTGTAAATTATGATCAAGTGAACCACAGGGAGCTACAACGGTTGTGTGAAAAATTGCTCGTAAGTCCATTTTTTCAGTGCCATTGAACTTGGAATGGTCCATTAAACAAAACGATATATAATTTCAAGGACTGTGAAGGTAGTTTTTGGCAACAAACGTCAGAATTGCTGTCATGTAATGTGGACTGTGGGAAAAGCTGTAATGCAGACAGATGATTGGGTGTCCAAAATGTGATCATGCTGTGACTGTGGGGGAGGGAGCTAATCCATGCAGAACTTTGAATCCAATATGTTTTTGGTGTCCCATTGTAAGCTTAAGAGTACAGATAGTCCCTGACTTATGACCACAATTGAGCCCAGAATTTATGTTGCTAAGTGAGAAATTTGTAAGTGCGTTTTGCCCCATTTTACGACTTTCTTGCAACATTCTTGTTAAGTGCATCACTGTTTGTTACAGTTGTTAGTCAGTCACATGGTGTTAGTGAATCTGGCTGCCCCCATGGACTTTGCTTGTAGAAGGTCACAAAGACGGGAATCGCGTGACCCTTGGACACACCGGTGACGCGTAGTTAAATACGAGCCAGTTGCCAAGCGTCTGAATGTAAATTCAACGTGACCATGGGGATGCTGGCAACGATCATAAGTGTGACAAGTGGGCAATTTTTTCCAGTTGCCGTTGTAACTTTGAACGGTCGCTAAATGAACTGCTGTATGTCGCGGACTCCTTATTTGAGAATACAGATGGTTGTAAGTTGTGAGAATACTTGTATTAGGTAAAATTCACAATTTACCATTTCTCTCTTTATAGCTTTATGGTAAAAATGATGAAAACGCTGCAGGCCCGGGAAACTGGAGGTTTCTAGGAAAGATGGATGGCCATTTTATACGGGATTGATATAAAGATGCTTGCACGGGCAGGGGTTGGACTAAATGGCCTCCGAGGTCCCTTTCAATCTAGGTTGCTATGAATTAACTATTAATTACCCGCCAAACGTATTTTTTCCCAATCATACCGTTGTCAAAATGATTAAGAGATAAAACATATCTGTTGATTCCTCTCCTAAAGGGCCCAAAGATACAGCTTTCAAACTTAAAAAAGTCTTGCAGTTGATGCAATTATTCAGAGATAGGAACAGGATAGAGAAAATTAATCCAAAACTAGATGATGCAGAATTATTGCTCATCTTCGCCAGCTCTAAAAAAAAACATCTACTGATCCAGGGCAAGTACACAGATAATCCGTGACAACGACCACAATTGAACCCAAATTTATATGTAAGTGAGAAAATTTATAAGTGAGTTCGTGCCCATTTTACAAACTCCTTGCCACGTTGAGCGAATCTCTGCTGTTGTAATTTATTAACATGGTTATAATGCATCCGGCTTCCCCCGTTGATTTGCCTGTCAGAAGGTCGCAAAGGGGACACTTGAACCCGGGACACCGCGACCGTCCTAAATATGAAAACATCAGAGGTAAATCATGTGGACTATGGGATTGCTGCAATGATCATACGGGAAAAATATGGTAATAAGTCACTTTTTTTCAGTGCCGTTGTAACTTCGCAACCGTCTACTAAATGAAACTGTTGTAAGTCAAGGATTACCGGGATTACATACAAATAAATCAAAATCAGCCTACCCAGAGAGTCATTTTCTGTGAGAAAAGTGTTATAATAAAAATTGATCGTAAATTAAATGATAGAGAATAGGTGACTATAATAGATGTTAGATAAAGGATAATAGATGATAGAAAATAGATAACAGGTTAGATAATAGATACAGATGATATTGGATAAATAGACGGACAGAAAGATTAGATGTGCGTGAATACCAGTTTGACCTGGAGTTCTGAAATTGGTAAATCAATCCGAATGTGTTGATTTAAAGAAACAAAACTTTAATAAATGGTTAGGCCTTTATTAGCTAAAAGTGTCAAGGCATGTTCCAGAGCCTTTGCCTTTTAAACGAATGTGTTAATTAAGAAGGGGCACTATCACAACCTTCTATATTTCTCACGAGGTTAATAATATACATTAGAACAGACATTCCGAAACTACCTTTGAGGATTGCCCAAAATATTAGAAGATGAATTCTGTAGTTATATGTAAATGAACGGGAGGTTTGGATATAACAAGCTTTCTGTGGTGTATTTTTTCAATTGTTCTGATTGTCTGAACTACTCATTCTTGTGGATTAGTGAACAAATGAATAGATGGTCATGTAAAAACACTCAGAACAAAGATCTATAGGCCGGTCCTTAGTGTAAATCAGGCGTTCAACCGAAATTTTCCAGCCAGTCATGCATGATCTTCAGCTCCCAGGAATCCCCAACCAAATATGATTGGCTGGAGAATTCTGGAATTGAAGTACACACATCTGAAATTTGCTGTGGTTGAGAAAACGGATAAAGTCCTATAATAGATTGTAGAACCATAGGACTGGAAGGGACACGTGCGGTCTTCTAGTCCAAACCTTCCCTACACGGTACTGATATAACAGTGGTCTCTCCAACCTTTCCAAAGTGCGGACGGTGGAGGGGGAAGGGAAGAGGGGATGATTCCATGTAGATGCGGGTGACCACATGCATAAGCGCAGCGCCATTTGAACAAAGGGCAGGTGTGTGCGCTCACAGTTTGTCAAATGGAGCTACATGTGCTCGACACTGCTTCCACAAGCCCGGAGTGGGCTGGGGCTCAGGGATTGGGACCCTGCTGGATAGATCCCATGCTAATTCCAAGCAAATGGCTCTTTAGTCTTTTACTGAAAACCATACCGTGATGGGGCAAACCTTAATTCCGGAGGCAGCTGGATTCAAAGTCCCCCTCAGCCACAGGGTGAGGGAGGGGAAGCTTAACATCTGTTCTGGACCAGTCTACCATTAAAGGGTTGTTGTTCGGGATAACAGCGCCGTTTCGAATGTATTGGGAACAGAAGAAAAGACAAATGATGCATTTAAGTCACAGGGGTCTTCAACTTTGGTCATTTTATGACTTGTGGACTTCAACTCCCAGAAGTCCTTAGCAGGCATGCTGCCTGAGGAATTCTGGGAGTGAAGTCCTAAAGTCACAAAAGGGCCCCGTTTAAGACCCCGCGATTAAGAACTCAGATTCAATTGCCTGTCTCAGCTTATGAATGAAAGGCTGCCTTGCATGGTTATTAAGGGCGTCTCAAGTCCCCGATGCAAATGCATGGGTTTTTTTTTCTGCCTCTACAAGCAAAGGGTCTTTCCTCTGGAGAGAAGGACGTCTTTTAAAGCGACCTCGCTGTTGCAAATTTAAAAAACGAACAATATTTAGATAGATAAAAGACAAAGCCATTTCGAGTTACAGCCACCCACGCGGCTTGCAAAAAAGGCGGAACCGCGTCACAAAATACAGACAGCCTCAACCCTTTCTGACGCAGCATCACTCACCCTCCCTCTCCACTACCACCGCCGCGAGGCGGGGCGCGGATAGAATGGAGCGTCCTCTGCAGCGATTCCTATTTAGTTCTGCAGAGCAGGCCATTCCCCTCCAGATTCTGGTGCCGCCGAAGAACGCGGGGGGTAATTACAATAGACTAGCTGGAAGGCGGCCTCCTGCCCGCCCTCCTTCAGTGCGCCAATGGGAAGTCGTACATGGGATTGCTCTAGTTTGTTTCTCTATGGTGAGAGCATTTGGGAAGGAGGGAGGGAAGAGATGTTCTCTGCGCAAACGCAGTGAGATTTCTTGGGTCCTTACTGCCACCTTTAGGCCTTGTATAAGCATTGCAGTCCCCCCGCTCTAGTGATTCTTTTCCCCCTTGATGGTTAAAAGCAGGATAGAGAAGCTACAGGTGAAGTTGCTTCGCCTGAAAAGACTATAGAGGGTTCTTCCTATGAAACTTCTGCTTGGCCAGGCAGAACCTAGGCAACAGACTCGGAGAGCCCTTTCTGATTAAATAGTTGAGCTGTTATTTAATAAAACAGTTGGAGATCAATAACAAATCATCTTGTAGGCGGATCAAAGAATGACACACGGAGCCCCAAAATTTCTGTTGCTAAGCGAGCCAGTTGTTAGGTGAGATTTGCCCCCATTTTATGGCCTTCTTGCCACAGTTGTTAAGCGAATCACTGCAACTGTTAAAAAGTAGCATAGCAACAACAACAGCACATATACCGCCTCTAAAAAATGGTTTACAGCCTTCTCTAAGGGTGTACAGACTCAGTCTAGTGACCCCCAACAATCTGGGTCCTCATTTTACCGATCTTGGAAGGATGAAAAGCTGAATAAACCTTCAGTCAATGCGGATCGAACCCCTGACAGCAGCAGGAATTAGCCTGCAATACTGCATTCTAAACACTGCACCACCACTGCCTCAAAAAGTAAAATATTGTAAAGGAAATCTGGCTTCCCCGTGACTTTGCTTGTCAGAAGGTTCGCAAACGGGGACACAAGACACAGGGACACTGCGACCGTCATAAGTATGAACCAGTTTGCCAGGTATCACGATGGATGTGAACACGGGGAGCTGCATGGTCGTAAGTATGAAAAAAATGGTCGTAACGGTCACATTTTTCAGCGCCATTCGAACCAGTCACATAAGCAAACAGGTTGTAAGAATTACCTGTACCACAGAGGTCAGCAACTATGGGAACTTTGCAACTTGTGGATTTCAAACTCCCAGATTCTGAGACTAATACTTTATTTTATTGTAATTTTAGATACATTAGTAATATATTCAGTGGCTTACATTATAATTTAATATATATCCTGGATTCACATGTTAGGTGATAGTTAGGTTATTTTACAAGGTCTTTTAATACGTCTAAATTTTCTTCTTATTGTCTGTACCGGTCTTCGGCATCACAAACGAACTGAATGGGCTGCTTAGCATATGCGGAATGATGTCGTCATTAGCTACACGGTGCAATTTCAAATCATTTCTTATCTAAAAAATTCATTTCTGAAATCTTTTCAGCCTTGAGTTTTATGAGGTGCGTCGTGGCCAGCCGGCGGACTGAATTTATTTTTCTTTCACTGATCCTTCCAACTCTTGACTTCTGTGTTTTTTAGCTATGAGACCAATGAGGGAATAAGCTGCCTGTCCAGAAGGCATTGGCAAGCCAAGTGAGAAGGGCAAGGCGAGGGAGCCATGTCAGATGGTAAGGCACAGGCCGAAGGAGAGAAGAAACTTGTGATACTTAGGACTCGTCGCAGTTCCCAGGAGAACGTCTACGGAGAACCAGAATGGCATGAGGGAGAAACTGCGAGGCCCAGCCTGGTTTGTTCTTCCACATAGGGAAGGACAGCTGCTTCCGAGAATCTTCAAAGAGGTTTTGACTTTACTCTTAAAATAGTTTCTATTCCCTCTTCTTATTCTTCCCCTCTTCTCCCCTCCTCCTCCTTAAATCTATTTTTATTCTTAAACTTTATTTTAACAGGCCAGTCCTCAACTTAGAGCAGTGGTTTTAGTGACTTGATCAGACGTTAACATACTTTCTTGGCAGTGAAAAAAAACGGAACTATCACCATGTCATATTACAACCCTTGTGGCATTCCCTGTGGTCACATGATCAATAATCAGACACTAGTGAACGACTCGTATTTAGGACGCTGGCACGTGTCCCAAAGTCACGTGAAACAAGCTTTCGCAACCTTCACTAATAAGCAAAGTCAACGAGGAAACAAGATTCCACTTAACAGACATGTTACGAAACTTAGTAACTGCAGAGGCTCCACTTAACAGTAATAAAGGTTCAAAAATGGGGCAAAAGTCATTTAACCAAGTGTCTTACTGCAACAGAAATTTTGGGTCAGTTGCGGTCGAAGTGAGAGATTGCCCGTATTTTACTGCCTTTCTACAGCACATGGTTGGCTTCCAAAGGACTAAAAAAAAAAAAAAACTATTTAATTGACTTCCCCACTCCACCCCCAAATTTAAAGCAGTTTTTGCAGAACATGTTGACTCTGGCCAATGCTATTATTACAGAGACATTTCAATTGACCTTCATTTCTCTCATTGTTGCATAAATACCTAGGAAGTACAGAATAATTCTACACCTTATGTGCCTAGGATACCAACGCTCTGACATATATATAGTTAGTGTGGGTTCGCATAGCAGGACCTTAAAAATGTTCTGTGTCACAAATCCCTTTAAGAGCATCTGATACACATATTTTAGAGTGTTTATGTTAGATTCATGTAGTATTTGTATAAATTACAATTTAAATCTTACACAAAATGTGATGCAGGAACGGATGTACTTAGTTAGTGAAAAGAAAGACTAGGGGTGACATGATAGCAGTGTGTCCAATATCTCAGGGGCTGACACAAAGAAGAGGGAGTCAAGTTGTTCTCCAAAGCGCCTGAAGGCAGGGACAAGAAGCAACGGATGGAAACTAACAAGGAGAGAGCAACTGGAAATGAGGAGAAACTTCCTGACAGTTAGAACAATAACCAGTGGAAACACACCGCCTCCAGAAGCGGTGAATGGCTCCAACACTGGAGTTTTTAAAGAAGATTGTGGAAGACCATTTATCTGAAAATAGGGTATAGAGGGTTCTGACACTGGAGCAGGGGTTGGACTAGAAGGACCTCCAAGGTCCCTTCCAACCTATATTATGTTATTTGTATTAGGTAGATTTATTGTTATGTTTTTTATGGCCATTTTTGTTTTTATCCATCCTGGCTCGGTTTAGACTTTTAAGCTTTTTAATTTTGTACTTTTTATATTTCTAATTGTTTTGTACCTCCCTTTCCCTAAGTGGTCTTTGACTAATAAAGATTGATTTGATTTGAAATAAGGACACAAGGAGATGCTAGGTTTTAGCCTGCCATAGGCAATAAAAAAATGTCTGGGTAACTTTGGGCCCATACTAGGAGACTTGAGTTCCAAGCCAGTCTAGGCATGAAAGTCGGCTGAGTGCACTTTGGGCCAATCACAAGGAGGAGTAGTTATAGTCCCGCCTTAGGCACGAACGCCGGCTGGGTGACTTTGGGCCAATCAAGAGGAGATGGTAACTTCTAGTCACGCCTTGTAAACATGAAAGCCAGCTGAGTGACTTTGGGCCAATCCCGAGCAGATCATGAATTAAGCCTGCCTGAAAGTTGACTGAGTTTTAAATGAAACTCATTTTATGTCTTTTCTTCCACAATTGTTAAACGAATCACCACAATTGCTTAAAATAGATCCACATTGACTTTGCTTGTCAGAAGGTCACCAAAAGGGATAACTAACCCCAAGAACAATGCAGCATCATAAATTACGGAGACAGAATTGCAAGGGCAAATTTTTGATCACGTTATCCTGGAAGATATTGCAACGGTTGCAAGTGTGAAAAAACAGTCATAAGCTGCAATGCCAGGGTAACTCTGAATGGTCGCATAAATGAACGTTGTAAGTCGAGGACTGCCTTTTGAAGCAATGTTTTGTTTCAATTTTTTTTACTAATTTTATATTATTACATTTGATTGTGCTTTATAAAATCGGTTGTCTGGGTTAATTTGTTTGCTAATAAATACAAGTTACATTCTAGTCTCTACCCACTTTTTCCCCAACCCATTGATAACAATACATTCCAGTTTGAAATATTGGTATCTTTTTTCTCTTGACTCCTCAATGTAAGTCCGTCATTTTCAGCACAGTCCAATATCTCCTGATTATATCTTCATCAGTGGTGTTTATCATTCGTACAGGCTGAGCAAATAAATCTCACTGCTGTTAGTAATGTGGTGTTAAAATATACATTTGCTTACTCAGGATTTTTCTGGTAATATACCCTAGTAAAAAAAAAGTTCAGCGTTTAAAAATATACATGTTTTCAATAAAATCTTTCTAACCAAAATGTATTATTTTTGCAATTTTTTTTTTGCTTTAATACAGGTCCACCACAAAGGTGCCAGATTTTGGTTACATTTCCAACATTTACTAGACCTATTTTTAAAAACATTTTTTGCTAATCTAGCAGGTGGTAAGTTTTGCCATCATAAAACAATTATATAAGGTTTTCTTTCTACGGAAGTTGCATTGTCAACTTATAATGTATTTCCGAAGATCTTTTTTCTTTTAAAAAGCACATGTTTTGAAGAAGCAGTCTCTTATTTACACCTCGGTCAATTGCTGTTCAGACAGTTTTTTTTCTATACAAACATAACGCTTTAAATGATACATTTCCATGTGACTTCGGTGCCCCCTACAGGATCCTTAAAAAGAAGGCACTGAAGCAGCTATCTGGAATTTGCAGCCCGTCGCATTCGGCCAGGAAGCCACCTTTAAAAAATTTCTACAAGCCTCCGTGTTCACTCCTCGAGGAGAACCATAAGTCACAGGGACCTTTGGACGAACTCCTGTTGCCCGCAGCAGCGTTCCCTCGACGCTCGTGGAAATAGTTCGCCCCTCTCGTCGACTCGGTGAGCGAAGAAAGATGCCTCGACAATCCGAAATGTGGGACCGTCTGCGAGATGACCCCTTGAGCAAGGCCGGGATGGACAGGCCAGCTGAAGCAAAGAAAATGCGTCCTGCTCTGATTCTTATGGAAAAGGCGCCCCTTCGGACATTTTTCGGAAGAGATGGGAAACCGGAGCGGCAGAAATCCTTGAGAAAAAACGAGGCTCCGTTTACCGACCTCAGTGTCAGCTCCCGGGGGGGGGGGGTTTTCTGTTAATGAAGCGTTTAAAAAATGTAGGTTTGCATGTCGCACACATGGTTGAGGGACTCACACGCAGTGTTGGGTGCATATTGTGGATTATTTGTGGCAAAAGGCTCACAGAGACTGCCATTTGTGGAAACCCACCAGCGTTTGCCAAACAAGTACGGGGGGGGGGCGTCCCTGACTTTACGATCACAATGAGCCCAAAATTTCTTGGATAAAGCAAAGAAAGATGTCACTGAGCTTTGCAACCATGTTACGACATCCCTTGCCATGTTGTTAAGAGAATCATGCAGTAGTTAAGTTATAACATGGCTGTAAGTGGAATCCGGCTTCCCACATTGACTTGCTTGTCAGAAGGTCGCGAAAGGGGATACGTTACCCCAGGACATCGGTGATCGTCATAAGTATTGAAACAGTGGCAAGTGCCTGAATTTTACTCACGTGACCACAGGGATGCTGCAACGGTCCGTAAGTGTGAAAAACGGTCATAGTCATCTTTTCAGTGCTGTGTAAGTTAGAGTGGTCATTAAATGAATGGTTGTAAGTCCGAGGCAGTTAATCTAGTGAATTCTATTTTTAAGGAGCGATGAGTACCAAAAAACAACAAATACCAAACAGAGTTTTTCGATAAGGAATACAAATATCCTAGAGTTTACAACAGTTTGTTAGCGGCCATTTGAAGTTACAACGGCAATGAAAAAGGAACTTATGACCGTTCTTCACACCTAACAACGGTTACAGCATCCCCCAGGGCCCATCATCAAAAAATTCAGAAGCTTACGGCAACTGGGATCATATTTATGACGGCTGAAATGGTCACAGGAAACGGATTCACTTAAAAAACCATGTTACTAATTTAACAAATGCAGGGCATTAATATAACAACTGTGGCAAGAAACAGGGCAAAACATAAAAGCTGTTTTCGCGTAGCAACCAGAAATTTTGGGCTCAATGTGGTCGTAAGTCGATGCTACCTGTATTCCAAACATAGGCTATTTCATGGCGGCATGTATCAGGAAGACCACAAGAGGGCAGTCTTCTCAAAATAATTTTGTTCCGCCATATTCTTTTTTTTTTTTTCCTTTTTCTTGGCAGACCGAGTCAGCAGCCAACTGAGATTGTGGCCCAAATAAGTTATCAAAACTGGAGAAAAACGCCTCTTAAAATTGTAACAAACTATGATTAAAATCTTTCTCCTGTAAAAACACAGTAGATTTGAAGGATGGGAACTTCTCAAGCTTAGAAAAACAAGATAACAACAAGAAGAGGATTTGCAACTTATAAGGGCCTAGGGATTATGAAGAAAAAAAGGAAGGATAATATAGATCAGGGATGTTCAAAACTGCCGGCCCGCGGTTGGATGCGTCACGGGGAAGCCGCGCCCACCCCATTGACGGCTAATGCAAAACCGTCCCGATAGGTTGCGAGGACGCACATGATGTGCGATTGATATGTGGATATAGATATGCCTTAGAATGGGAACGGAACAGAACAGAACAGAAAAAGAACAGAACAAGAACAGAACAGAATTTAGAATAGACAGAATAGAATAGAATAGAATAGAATAGAATAGAATAGAATAGAATTAGAAAGAATATAGAATAGTAGAATAGAATAGAATAAATAGAATAGAATAGGAAAAGAATTAGAATAGAATAGAATAGAATAGAATATAGAATATAGAATAGAATATAGAATAGAAATAAATAGAATATAGAATAGAATAGAATAGAATAGTAGTGGGCCGCGGCCCATAGGTTGGGCGACCTCTGATCTATAGAAAACAGTTTTCATTTGGTTGTCCAGCCAAACCAGTTTGCGAGTGGATACAGACAGACAAGACAGACCACAATTGAGCCCAAAATGCTGTTGCTAAGCAGGGCAGTTGTTAATATGGGTTTTGCCCCATTTAAGACTTTCGTCTTCGTTTGCCATAGTTGTGAAGTGAACACGCACACATTAAAGACAAAATCTGGACTGCCCCATTGATTTCTTGTAGAAGCCAGCATGGGAAGGTGGCAAAAAGGTGATCACGTGATCTCGGGTGACGCAACTTCACAAATAGAATGCCAGTTGCCAAGGCCCACATTTGAACAGGTGGACCTGAAGATGGTTTGCAAATTTGGTTTGTTAGTCAAGCCAAGGATTTGAATGCTGAACTTGGAAAATCAAAACTAAACCTTGAAAGCTCCAAGTTAGATTTTAATGAATGGTGAAATAGTCCCATTTTTAAACCCTGTCCACAAAAACAACGGAGCCCAAGATTTTTGTTGGCTAAAAACGACAGTTGTTAAGGAGATTTCCCCTGTTTACGACCTTTCCTGCCACAGTATTAAGTGGACTCACTGCAGTCGTAAATTAGTCACACAGTAAATTTAGTAAACACGGTTGTAAGTGAACTGGCCTTCCCCCATTGACTTTGCTTCCAGAAAGGATGATCACGCTGGACCCCCGGACATGCAATCGGTATAATACGAGTCAGTTCCCAAGCCTCTAGATTTTGATCATGTGACCACAAGGGATGCTGCAAGGTCGTAAGTGTGAAAAGGAGGAAGCACTTTTTTTCAGTGCGTTGTAACTTCGGAACCAGTCGCTAAACGAATTGTTGTAAGTCGAGAAGCGTAATCTGCATGCCAAGCCACTTAAATAAACACTAACAACCTAAAACTGATATTAAGATTATGTGACAAGACGTGGTTGTGTCCACGAGATGAGCCTCGTTAATTTTACACAGGCGAGCCCATATTTCCTTTCAACTTTAATTCCAACCACTTTTTCCTTTAGTCATTGTGGAGCTCCAGAATTCCCTGCCAGAATGGGCTGGTGCCAGCGAATTCTAGGAATTGAAGTCCAGGGCATCAAGGGGTTGACCAGATTTCTTTTGTTTCCCTCCATCCTTGCTCTCTTCCTCCTTCCTTTCCTCCTTCCTTCCTTCCTTCCTTACTCCTTCCTTACTTCCTCCTTCCCTTACCCTGCCTCCCTCCTCCTCCCCCCTCTCCTCCCTCCCCTCCTCCCTCCCTCACTCCCTCCTTCTTCCTTCCTTCCTTCCTTCCTTCCCTCCTTCCTTCCTTCACTTCCTTCCTTCCTTCCTCTCCCTCCTCCTTCCCTCCCCCCTCCCTCCATCCCTCCCTCCCTCCCTCCTTCCTTCTTATCCTTCCTTCCTTGGCATATCATACAGGATGGTAATATATATGTAGTATTATTTAATCTTACACATGAATGTTAAAAAAACCCATATTTGGATACAAAATATCGAGGGCCATCTAACCACTGAAGTGAAGCACTTTTTCAGGTGCAACAAAATAGAGACTGGATACAGCCGGTCACAATGTGATTTACAGTTTGCACATGGCACCCACAGTCACATTGAGAGGGAGGATGCATGCACCCATTTATATAGAGAGTTCCGGCAGATGCTGTAATTGAGGTGCGAATCCTACCCTCGCTAGCATGTAATTCAAATCCTGGCACATTGTGTGTAGGATCATCGAAGTCAGTCGCTTTAAATCTTTGTAAAAGAAAGAAGAAGAAAGAAAAAGAAAGAAAGGAAGAAAGAAGAAAGAAAGAAAGAAAGAAAGAAAGAAAGAAAGACAAGAAAGAAAGAAAAAGAAGAAAGCTTTTCCACTTATAGTGGTGTCATCCCAAATGCATGTAAACCAAGCCCCGGGAAAAGACGAGGCCCTCAATGCATATACATTTCGGCCAGATCTTTTTATCATCTTTAAAAAAATTAAAGGTGGTCCAGGCTAAGTTCATTGAATCTAGATCTTTTTTGCTCTTTTATTCCACATAGCACTGGGCAAGCTTTGTTCCTCATACAAAGACTTGACCCATCTTTGATCTCTAACCAACGACCACCACTGTTATGCGTGTATAATAAGGTGGCCGACTCAATACCTTCTTGAAAGAATGCTGAGGTGCCCTGACTGGATACAGTGGTCCTTGATTTGAACATTTGTTTCACGACGTTAAGGTGCAACAAATAAGTTAGCAACATATTTTCTGGTCCCAACTGAGGGGACTGTAAGTGGTTATTACTTGGCATATTTGAAATGACAAACGATGCTCCCAAACCACAACTTTTAAGAAGCATGGACTTCAACAACAGGCGGGGTCGGCGCAGGTGGTTGGAATGCAGTATTGCAGGCTAATTGCTGACTGCCGATGTAGCAGTTTCAACCGTTCAAATCTCACGGCTCAAGGGATTGACTCAGCCTTTCATCCTTCCGAGGACGTAAAATGAGGACCAGATTGTTTGGGCAAAGAGGCTGACTCTATAAACCGCTTAGAGAGGCTGCAAGTGTGTTGAAGCGGGTATATTAAATCTTAAGTGCTATTGCTATTCGACTAGCCAGCATGGTGGCTAGGGGATTCTGGGAGTTGAATCCCACCCCTCTAATGATGGCTGAGGGTGAAGACCGTTGGACCGGAATGACCCCCTTTTTCGCCACCTCTTATCCAGTCCTTTGTCCCTCGAGTGACAAAGTCAGAAAGGACCTCCTGTCCACCTCGCCATCAGTGAAATGGCCGGTGGACCCAACAACTTATTTTGGAAACCCCCTTTGTGTTTACCGGAGGAGATGGATATTGTACGCAAAGAAGCTGTTGAGGAAGTACTGCTTTTGTGAATGAAGTGAGGAGTTCTCCACCGGCCCTGCTGTTCCAGTAAACGCCAGACTCTTCTCTGTTGAGATTCAAAGGCAGATTGGACAATTGCAAGGCGGAGAACAACCGTTGGATTTCTTATACAATGTGGATTATTTTTTCGGTCCTCTTCCGCGAGGCTGATGGATGCTTCCTTTTTCACAGCATGGGGGTCAGTCGTATACAGTAATTGGAACCCTCTAGTGAAGTGAAAAAACATTAGTACTTTCCTTGCAGGCAAGGCGGCCTGGAGGAGGCGTAGGAGTTGGAAGAGAACATAGTTTTCAAAGCAGAGAAAGAATAGCCTCAAATGAAGGGCTCAAAGGTGTATTCCACATGTGGGACTGAATTCGGGAGGGCCTGGGGGAAAGAGCCACAGCCAGGAAAACGGTTGAGTAACGAGCAGGACTGGTCCATAGGAGAAAATGGGGCAGGGCAAACGTCAATCACGGAATACAGCCTGGAACGGGGACCTCTGGAGGTCTCTAGTCCACTTCCACTGCTCACGCAGGAGAACCTATACCACTTCAGACAAATGGCTGCCAGTCTCTCTTAAACACCTCCAGTGATTGTTTAGTTAATTGCTTCACTGTCAGGAAGTTTCTCCTTGGTTCTAGGGTTGCTTCCTCTCCTTGATGAGTTTAATCCTGGTGCTCTTGTCTGCTTCGGCGCTTTGGAGATGTCTTGCTCTCTTCTTTGGGCAGCCATGAGATTTACTGGAAGGCTGCTATATGTCCCCTCGTTCTTCTCTTCGTTTAAAACTAGACAGACCCAATTCCGCAACCGTTCCGTATATGTTTTAGCCTCCAGGCCTTAAATCAATTGTAGTTGTCTTCTCTCGACTTTTTGCAAAGTCTCAATATCTAGTTATTTTCTTCTTCTTCTTCTTCTTCTTTTTCTTCTTCTTCTTTTCTTCTTCGTCTTCTTCTTCTTCTTCTTTTCTTCTTCTTCTTTCTTCTATCCTATTCTTCTTCTTCTTTTCTTCCTTCTTTCGTCTTCTTCTCCTTCTCCTTCTCCTTCCTCCTCCTCCTCCTCCTCCCCTCCTCTCCTCCTCCTCCTCTTATTATTATCATCTACTATCATTCATTATCATCAGTCATCAATCATCACTCATCAATAATCATCAATCATCATCAATCATCCATCACAATCCTCAATCAATCATCAATCTCAATCATCAATACATCCATTCATCAATATCCAATCATCAATCACTCAATAATCAATCATACTTATTTGTTTGTTTTTTAATATTATTACTATTATTATACAGCTTGGAAGGGATCCTCTAGTAGCTTCTTGCAGGGCAGAACCATACTTCAGACTTCGAAGAAAAAAAGTTCTTCTAAATGCAGGTTAGTCTAGACAGGAGCATAGAAAGTAGAATCATATGGCTGGAAGGGACGTCGAGTCATCCAGTCCCAACCCTCTGCAAGCAAGAGTTTTTACCATTACGGTCCAATGGGCTCTCAATCTTTTCTTGAAAAACTCCAGCGCTGGAGCATCACAAACTTGGTAGTCAGTCACAGTTCCACACTGGGATTTGGCCTTTTTGTCCAGCTCTTGAGTCTTCCAGGACAGATGTTATGGTAGGTGGTCTGTCGCAGGATGGAAGCTGTGCCAAATTTAAAGCTTCATATTTTGCAACGACCGGTTGGGGAATTTTGTCAGTGCCGATGTGTTCAAGTGGATGCTCCAGATATATTTATTTCCGTTTCAGCGTTATCTGAATTTCATCTTCTTGTACACCCTTCTTATTTTTTATACATGCCCATATCCAACTCGACATCGCACTTCACATACGTTTAACCCCTTCATACACACCAGCTTGGAGCAGGGGGCTGGACTAGAGACCTCCAAGGTCCACTTCCAGCTCTTTTCTGATCTGATTTGATTCAACGGTACAGCCACCAATCTCTCCACTGGTAGCGGAAGAAACAAAAACAAAAACAGAACTCTTGGAAATGAAAAGTGGCTAAAGAAAACAGGACATGTCAGGGTGAAAAGTCTGAAGTTCTAGATTATGGCCTACGTTGCCAGGGTTAGAAATGGGTGGCATCTCACACAAAAACATATTTTTTTCTTTGTAGGCCTCAATCTTTGTACTCATCGTGACAGGGGTTTTCCACATGTTGCATGTTCCTTCAGCTTGAGCACCCACAATACCAGTGTAATCAGTATCCATGTTTGGTTGTAATGAGTTATTCAATCTGAGTCATCTTCTCGAATCTATTCCTGGCCATCGGCAAAGAGCGGTTGAGGATTTCTCTAACTTTGAATGGGCTCTTAGAAATGGTACAGTTTTATTAGACCAGGGTTAGGCCACCTCGGCTCTTATGACTCTGTCGGAATTCAACTCCAGAATTCCTAGCCCATCATGATTCAGCTTGGAAAACTATCCTTCCCCTCAGCATGGCTGGCTCAGGAATTCTGGGAGTTGAAGTCCACAAGTCATAAAAGAGGCAAGGTGGCCTACCCCTGATTTAGACATTTTCCTCCCTCCCTCCCTCCCTCCCTCCCTCCCTTTTTCAGTGCCATTGTAACTTTGAATGGTGGTTAAATAAGCTGTTGTAAGTTGAGGATTACCTGCAATTCTCATTCTGCGATATGCTTTGGACTGGTGGGAAAGGAGCCCAAAATTCAAGGTTCATAGGGCCAGCATGCAGAACAAAGCTCTGGGTTCTCCTGCATAATGAAATAACGTGTTGTCTAGATATTGTACTTTGAGGAAATACTTTGAGGTTTTGTGCTGGGCGAGTTTAGCACATTCCGACAACTCTCTGATTTAACTAACCTGCTCTGACTGAGCAAACTGCCTGTATGGGCATCTCAAACCAACAAGCGAATTAGTCTGGTTGCCATGACCCAGCTTCCAGACATGATGTATAGAGAGCAAGGCAAGGGAGATGACTTCGACTCAGGAAGTGCTAAAGTAAATGAGATTTGTTGCTAAGGTAATGAGAGCTGAAATCCACCAGAGACAGATAATATTTGGAAGTGGCTCAGACCTGTCTAAGCACAACAATAATAAACAAGGACGCACAATTTTTCGCACAAAGGTGAAGATACGAATTGCAAATAAGCAGCTCGAATTGATTTAGAAAGTTTTGCAAAGTTTCCTGTTTTTGCCGACAGCAAAATGGTTGGACCATTTTTAGCCCAGGTTTGGGGGAGATTTCCTGTCCTCTGCAGCAGGGGTCCCCAATCTCCTGGCTGCGGCCACTAGCGGCCTTGAACTGTTCCAAACCGGGCCACAGAAGTGGCGGGCAAGCATGCATGAACATGCATATCCCCACGTCTGAGCAGCAGGCGAGCAGGTGCACCCGGGTGAGTGGGTGCACATGCCCACTGCGCAAATGGGGCTGTGCACAATTGCCTGCTACTTGCGTGAAACCATCCCCTCTACCACCCCTCCAGGCCCCAAAACAGAAATCTTTGACATGTGGCTATAATATTTTAAGATCCCCAATCCCAGTAGCCTCGTTCAAAAGAGGCTTTCTGGGAGTAACTACTACATCAATCCCCTGTGCTAAGGTCCATGTGGTAAACTTTCATTATATGGTGAGTATGAAGTTCTTTGAATTAAGTTTTCTAGCTCTGCCTTCAAAAATGAAAGTCCCTTGTGTCTCTTGTGAGCAATTTGCTCACGAGATATTTCGATTCTCCATTCACTCTTGGTTAAATCCACTTAAATCTAGCCACGTCTCGGAAAAGATGTGACCGTGCGCTTGTTCCGTCTTATTTCATTTCAGAAGATCTCCCACATCTGCGTCCAGAAAAGATCATTTGCCCAGAGACGTTTTGGAATTAGGTCAGTTCTGTTTGGTGAAATATTTGCTGCAGTGTTTCTCTTCCATGGTAAATTTAAGATGGTGGACTTCAGCTCCCATAATGCCACACCCAGCATGGGGCATTCCATCTCCGAAGGAAGGAAGGAAGGAAGAAAAAGCAGAAAGGAAAGGAAGGAGGAGAGGGAGGAGGAGGAGGAGGAAAGAGGGAGGAAGGAGGGAGGAGGAGGAGAAAGAAGATAAGTAGAAAATGGAGAAGATAGGGAGGAGGAGGAGGAGGAGGAGAAGGAGAAGGAGAAGAAGAAGATGATTATTATTATTATTATTATTATTATTATTATTATTATTATTATTATTATTATTATTATTATTATTATTATTATTATTATTATTATTATTATTATTATTATTATTATTATTATTATTATTTGTAAACTTGGAGGGAAGGCGGAAAACTTGTTTGCTGACCTGGGGAATTCTGGGAGAAGTCCACCCATCTTAAAGTTGAGAAGCACCAATATATTGTGTTACTTTGTCCTGAACTTGATATTAGAAAATTCCAATAAAAGTTTCTGTATTAGGTATCTTCAAAATGCAACCATTCATTTAATAACTATGTGAAGTTCCTTTAGAAGCGAACTTGCATATTTACATCCTTTCCACATGCCTTTTGAACCCTACTGCCTTCTTGTTTTCAACCTCGTCTGTTGGGTGAATGACATCACCATGACATATAAGGAATAGCTTGTGGCTAACTCTCCTGGTGATATATTAACTGTGGTTAAGGATGGCATAACCTGTTTCGTCAGTGGGTTTCATCTCAAGGAGATAAAAAAAATCCAAATTTCAGTTTAAAAAAATAACGAGAAGAAAAAACGCTATTTTAACCTTGCCTATTAAAATGCAAACACTTGAATATTGAAGGGGTTTAAAGTGTAGAGTGGTTTGAAAGTAGAAAATTCAAATAAAATTTCGTGCTCTAATAGGC
Source organism: Azemiops feae (assembly GCA_023970755.1). Taxonomy (NCBI): domain Eukaryota; kingdom Metazoa; phylum Chordata; class Lepidosauria; order Squamata; family Viperidae; genus Azemiops; species Azemiops feae. The sequence goes on from JALGBA010004194.1 coordinate 653,151, forward strand.
CATAAGATGCTGCTAGATTACCGCAGCGACTGTTCCCATGTTCCAGATGTTGACCTCTTATTTTCCCCTATTAGTTGATGTTGAGGATGAAGAAAGCTGGGAGAATGTTGGGAAGGATCCTGAACCTTTGGCTCTACATACGTGTCAAGTGACAACCAAGCCCATTGATTTCATTCTTGCAAAGGTGAGCTGTGCATTAAGTTTGGGAAAGATCAGGACTGAATGGGGGGGGGAATAGGGGATTTCTGGAAGTTCGGCCCTCAGACCCATCGACCATTAACAGGCACGTAGAGATAAACAATATTTACACACCTTTCAAAAGAAAGAATTAAAAAGTCAAGAAGGAAACAAAAAGACCAAAATAACACCATCTCCAGCAGCTAACAACTAGATAAGTAGGGATTAACATCAGACAAACAATCAAGCAGAAAGCAATGCCCTAATCAGTATCAAGAAGAAAACCCCTCCCTCATCAACACTGCCAGGGCAAGCTATTGTATGTAAACAATGAGCAACCCAGACTCACTAACACTAACACTAGTCGGGTCAGGAAACTTGTGCAAACAAACAACCAAGTTCAGAGAACATTAAGGACACCACAGAAGCTGAAGGGCATATATGGTCAGCTTATTCGCTGCTAACCCTCAAGGGATTTGTTTCCTTTTGTTCGTCCTTAGCTGAATTAAATGTGCCGAATTGTAAGAGAAGAGCAAGCAGAGCCTGGGGGAGGAGTCAAGCAAGTCATCAGTCTAGAATCATTACGTTACCACAAAAGGTTTAAGTCCAACCCCTTTTAAATTCCGTTGACTCTTATCTAGGGACAGTTTGGTGCTGAACTTTAGTCGACTAGATTCTTGTGAATAGGCACGATCAATAAGTTATCTTAACTGGAACTTAATGTGGTTCCAATTCTTTCTGCCTGATTAAAATCGCCCTGTAAAAATTGATCGACGGATTGCCTGTTCAGATAGTCCTCGACTTAAAACTATTCTTTAGCAAGCATTCAAAGTTAAAACGGCCCTGAAAAAAAGTGAGATATGACCGGTTTTCACATTTATAAACATCGCCACATCTCTATGGTCACGTGATCAGAATTCGACCACTTGGCAACTGGCATGTACTTACGACGGTTGCACTGTCCCAGGGTCATGTGATTCCCCTTCTGCAACCTTCCCAGCTGGATTCCAACAAGCAAAGTCAATGGGGAAAGCCAGATTAAGTTAACGCTAGCATGATTCACTTAACGACTGCCGTGATTCACTTAGGAACCTTGACAGAAAAAGTTGCAGAGTAAGGCACAACTCACTTAACAATTGCCTTTCTTAGCAACAGAAATTTTGGGCTCAATTATGGTCATAAGTTAAAGACCACCTAGATTGTAATTCAGAGAGCATGGGCCGTTTTGAATTTCATCTGAGGGAGTTTTTCAACAAATTAAAAATTTACACCATTGCTGAAGCGAATACAGATAATCCTTGACTTACAACGGTTCGTTTAGTGACCTTTCAAAGTTTTAACGGCAATGAAAAAAAAGTGACACAGCCATTTTTCACACTTACGACCGTTGCAGCACTCCCATGTCTTACAATCGATATTCAGATGCTAGACAACTATCTCGTATTTCTGACGGTTGCCGTTTCCCGGGGTCACGTGATCTCCTTTTGCGACCCTTTGACAAGCAAAATCAATAAGGAATCCGGGTCCGGTTAACAACCCACATTACTAATTTGACAACTGCAGCGATTCGCTTAACAAACGTGGCAAGAAAAGTCGTGAAACGGGGCAAAACTCTCTTCACACATTTCTCACTTAGCCACATAAATTCTGGCCTCAGTTGTGCTCGTAAGTTGAGGACCGCCTGTATGCCAGGCTAAACATAACATATTGTGCCAGCTTTCCTGCGTTCTGAAAATCCAGCTGTTGTGTTCTGTGTTTTACAATTTGGGCCTCACCACCCCAGCCAATGGTAGTTTGGTGGAAGAAGCACAATTAAGCAAACCATAGTTTGACCCAGTGGCTGAAAGATTTTGCTTTATCCCCATTTTTGTTCTTCTTTTCCTGCCCAGCTTATAAATAAGCTTTATGAAAGCTTTATTATCTCAGATCTTCTCTTTAGCCTTTGTTCAATTAAAGCAATATTAAAGAAAGGAATCCCTTCAGCTAAAGATTGTTAACGCTTAGCTGGGACATAGAAAATTAGAAAGTTCCCCTCACTCTCTTTTAATGTTAATAATAATAGTAAAGTTGGAAGGGACCTTGGAGGTCATCTAGTCCCACCCCCCCTGCTCAGGCAGGAAACCCTATACCATTGCAGCTGAGCTGAACCAGACCCATTTTAGTAATAAAAAAAACCATATAGATAGTCCTTGACTTATGACCACAGTTGTGATGAACATTTCCATTGCTAAGCAAGGTGATTTGTGAGTCATAAGCAAGTGAGCTGTGCTGATTTTAAGACCTTTTTATTATTTTTTTACCACTGTCGGTTAAGCGAATCATTGCAGTTGTTAAGTGAACCACCTGGTCCTTAAACAAATCTGGCTTCCCCCCATTGACTTTGCTTGTCAGAAGACAAGTGGCGATCACACGATTGTGGCATGATAAACCAAATGCACAGGTATAGTTTAGGTGGCAACTTGCTCAATAGTAGCAACTGTGAGAGGGATCTCGGAGTCCTAGTGGACAATCATTTAAATATGAGCCAGCCGTGTGCTGCAGCTGCCAAAAAAGCCAACACAGTGCTAGGCTGCATTAAAAGAGGGATAGAATCAAGATCACATGAAGTGTTAATACCACTCTACAATGCCTTGGTAAGGCCACACTTGGAATACTGTATCCAGTTTTGGTCACCACGATGTAAAAAAGATGTTGAGACTCTAGAAAGCGTACGGAGAAGAGCAACAAAGATGGGGACTGGAGGCTAAAACATATAAGGAACGGTTGCTGGAATTGGGTATGTCTTCTAGTTTAATGAAGAGAAGGACGAGGGGGGACATGATAGCACAGTTCCAGTATCTCAGGGGCTACCACAAAGAAGAGGGAGTCAAGCTATTCTCCAAAACGCCTGAAGGCAGAACAAGAAGTAACAGATGGAAACTAATCAAGAAGAGAAGCAACCTAGAACTGAGGAGAAATTTCCTGACAGTGAGAACAATTAACCAGTGGAACAACCTGCCTCCAGAAGCGGTGAATGCTCCAATACTGGAAGTTTTTAAAAAGAGACTGGACAGCCATTTGTCTGAAACGCTATAAGGTTTCCTGCCTGAGCAGGGGGTTGGACTAGAAGACCTCCAAGGTCCCTTCCAACTTCGTTGTTATTATTATTATTAAACCATCATAAATCCATGTTGTTTGCCAAGCGCCTGAATTTGTGGGGATGCTGCCACGGTTGTAAGTGCGGTGTCACAATTTCCATTGCCGTTGTAACTTCAAAACGGTCACTAAATGAATCGCTTTGATCACGTGACCATGGGGAATCCTGTGATGGTCATAAGTGCGAGGACTGGTTGTAAGTCCCTTTTCTTCAGTGCTGTCGTAACCTCAAACGGTTGCTAAATGGGTGGATAAGCCGAGGATTAACTTGTAAAACTTAAAAAGATGTCCGTGGAGATTCTCAGTCATCCGGGTCCTGGTTGTCCCAAAGGTGCTTTTTTTCACGAGGCAACTGGACTTTCTTGTTTTTCCTTTGAAGACGTGTCGCTTCTCATCCCAGAAGCTTCTTCAGCTCTGACTGGATGGTGGGGAATGGAAGGATTTATACTCCTTGCAGACAGCCGGTCATTTGCCTTCTTTTAGAGAGTCCTTGAGGCCACCTGGGGGTTTATCTGTGTCCTCAAGGTCCCCTGAGTGGTGCAAATGGGTGTGGAGCCTTCTTGGGACTGCTGAAAGGACCGTGTTGTGGAGCTGTGCTTTCTGCAGGATGTTTTTCTGCCCTGGGTCCCTTCCCTGTGGAAGACAGGTGGAGGCTGTTGGGGATGAGTCTGTGCTGTCTGGATCTCAAACTGAAGCGCGCAGATGGCTCCTGAAGTCTGCCATGTTTTCTGGAAATCCGTTCACACTCCTGCAAACATTTGAAGGGTGTTCATCTCAAACTGCGTAGCTAAATGTCCATGGAGGTTCTCAGTCATCCAGGTCATGGTTGTCCCAAAAGTGCTTTTTTCAGGAGGCAGCCGGACTTTCTTTGGGGTTTTTTCCCCTCCCCACAGTTGCCTTTTGAAAAAGCACCTTTGGGACAAAACTGAGCAGAGGGTTGTGCTAGATGACCTCCAAGGTCCCTTCCAATTACTACTACTACTACTACTTCTTCTTCTTCTTCTTCTTCTTCTTCTTCTTCTTCTTCTTCTTCTTCTTCTTCTTCTTCTTCTTCTTCTTCTTCTTCTTCTTATTATTATTATTATTATTATTATTATTATTATTATTATTATTATTACTATTATTACTATTATTACTATTATTACTATTATTACTACTACTACTATTATTATTATTATTATTATTATTATTATTATTATTATTATTATTATTATTATTATTATTATTATTATTATTATTATTATTATTATTATTATTATTATTATTATTATTATTATTATTATTATGTCACTTAAAAGCGTTTGCTGGTTGGAGAAATGGTAAGCAAATGCAAGTTGGCATTAATGACAGACTCCTGAGCAGCAATTCTCTTAAGTTTTGTTTTAACAATTAAACTTGAAAACAGACTTTTCAAAACGATGGGCAGGGTGAAGAAGTGCAGAAGAGATCTGCAGCCAAACCTCATTTTGTTTGCCGTGACTCATTTTTGCTGAAACAACGTTATAAGGAAAAAGAAAAAAATATGCCAAGTTAATGCACCATTTATAGCACAGGAGTTAAGTGGGAAATTACAGGTAGTCCTCAACTTATGTCCACAATTGAGCCCAAAATTTATGTTGCTAAGCGAGAGAGTTGTTAAGTGAGTTTTGCCCCCATTTTACGGCCTTTCTTGCCACAGTTGTTAAGTGAATCACTGCAGTTGTTAAGCTGGAAACACGGTTGTTAGGTGAGCCTGGCTTCCCCCTTGCCAGACGGTCTCAAAAGGGGATCACATGTCCCCAGGACACTGCAACCGTCATAAATATGAGTCAGTTGCCAAGTGTCTGATTTTTGATCATGTGACCACGGGGGATGCTGCAACGGTCGTAGGTGTGGAAAACAGCCTTAAGTCACTTTTTTCCAATGCCATTGTAATTTTGAATGGCCACTAAATGAATTTGTTGTAAGTCGAGGACTACCTGTATATATGTTCTCCAGCTTTGTCTTCCCTGGTTTAAGAGAGTGTCTTTGTCATTATATGTGTTTCCCAAATAAATGTAGGAGTTTTTTCTTTCAGGTCTGCTCTTTTTTTTATTCCCTCATCCACTTTTCCTTTTTTCTGTTAATAAAGGACCTAAAAACTCTGCTTTTCGGCTCCAGTCTTGGATGCTTCAACGAAGAATGGAAAATCCAGAGTTTTACGTTCAGCGAAAACCCGCATTTGAAATACGGCATTGTGCAAAAAAAGGTAACCACTTCCCATCGGGCTCCTCAAATCACCAAGAAGACTAGAGTTGGTAAACTTCACCTGCAAGGAACTTTCCATTGTCCCAAGGTGCTTTTTTAAAATGGCAAACTGGACTTTGGTTTTCTTTGAAGGCGTTTCGCTTCTCATCCAAGAAGCTTCTTCTGCTCTGACTGAACGGTGGAGGAGGGAAGGACTTATATTCCTTGCAGTCATCTGGTCATTAGTCCTCTTTCTGAGAGTTGATGATGCCACTTCCATCCATTCAGTCAGAACTGAAGAAGCTTTTTACATGAGAAGGGAAACTTCAAGCAAAAACAAAGTCCAGTTGCCTCTTGAAAAAGCACCTTTGGGACATCCATCACCTGGATGACCAAGAGTCTCCATAGACACTTTCCATTGTCTAGGTAGTCCTTGATTTACGACCATTAGTTTAGTGACATTGTCTAGGTCAGGGTCACCAACCTTTTTGGATTGGCAGCCCGGTGGGAGAAAGAGGGGCAGGCGCATTACGTGCGCATGTGCAAATGTGAATGTGGCCACATGTGCACACACACGTACAAACAGGCTGCGAGCATGTGCACCATGCAAACGGGGCTGTGAGCATGTGTGCGAGGCTGTCAATGACGTGGTGCCTGTGTGAGGCTTGTGGTGCTGCCGCTGCCAGGCTCACAGCGGTGCTACCACCAGCGCGAGGCCCATGCTGCAACTCGCAGCGATGCCACCCCCAGCGTGAGACTTGCACCACCGTCCCCGCACAAGGATTGCACCGTGGCCCGCAGTGATGCCACCCCGGCACGAGGTTCGTGCCACCACTCTGGCATGAGGCTCACACCACTGTTCCCGCATGAGGATCATGCCGCGGCCCACACAAAGCTCATGCCGCCGCCCCTGCGCAAGGATTGCGCTGTGGCCCGTAGCGATCCCGCCCCAGCGTGAGGCTCGCACCGCCACCCCTGAGTGAGGATCATGCCGTGGCCCACCTGCTGCACAAGGTTCACGGCAATGCCGCCACCTGCATGTGGTGCACTGCCACCCACCTGCTGCTTGCAGTGCTGCCGTGCAAGGTTCGTGGCAACACCACCGCCCACGCGATACTAGCGATGCTGCCACCGCCCGCAGAACACTCATGGCAACAGTGGCACAAGGGGGGGTGAGCACGCACCCCCCCCACATGCACTGCCCAGCTACTCACGCGGCCCGGTAATGGGCCGCGGCCCATAGGTTGGGGACCTGTGGTCTAGGTAGTCCTTGACTTACAACCATTACTTTAGTGACCCTTCGAAGTTACAACGGCACTGAAAAAAGTGATTTATGTCTGGTCCTCATACTTAATGACTGTTGCAGCATCCCCATGGTCACGTGATCAGAACTCGGATGGTTGGCAACTGGCACGTCTTTATGGCAGTTGCAGGTCCCGGGGTGATGTGATCACCATTTGTAACCTTCCCAGCTGCCTTCCAGCAAACAAAGTCAATAGAGGAAGCCCGATTTCCTTAAGGGCTGCATGGTTCACTTAACATCTGCAATGATTCGCATCCATGGCAAAAAAGAGAGGATGTAATGTCTGGCGTGACTCACTTAACAACCGGCTTGAATAGCGATGGAAATTCTAGTCCCCATTGTCCTCGTAAGTCAAAGACAACCTTGCTGAGTTTGGACATTTGTCCTGTCCATCTTCCTTTCTTCCAAGGCTCTTCAGCCTCCCTAGTTCCCCCTAATCCAGGGGTAGGCCACCTTGGCTCTTTTATGTCTCGTGGACTTCAACTCCCAGAATTCCTGAGCCAGCCTGGCTCAGCTTGGAAACCTCTCCCTTTCCCCTCAGCATGGCTGGCTCAGGAATTCTGGGAGTTGAAGTCCACGAGTCATAAAAGGGCCAAGGTGGCCTACCCTTGCCCTAATCCAATTTATTCCCAAGAGAAAAAATATATAGAAAGAATTCATCCCTGATTCTCTGTCCTCCTCAGCTGTTAATAAAGGGTAGTCCTTCCTTTGAAAAACGATTTTAAAAATTCTCCCTCCTCTGAGATACATAGAGAAAGCTTCCACCCCGTATCTCGGCCTATCATTTGGTAGCAAATTCCTGATACAGGTAAGTCTTCAACTTATAACAGTTCATTTGGTGACTGTTTGAAGTTACGGTACTGGGAAAAGTAACTTATGGCCATTTTTCACACTTAATGACCGCTGCAGCGTCACGTGATTAAAATTCAGACGCTTGGCAACTGACTCCTATTTACGGCGGTCTCAGCGTCCCGGGGTCACGTGATCCCCTTTTGCGACTTCCTGACAAGCAAAGCCAATGGGGAAGCCAGATTCACTTAATGATCCCGTGTTACTAATTCAGCAACCACAGTGATTCTCTTAACAACTCTGGAGGGAAAGCTCGTAAAGTGGGGCAGAACTCATTTAACAACTGTCTTGCTTAACGAACGTAAAAATTGGGCTCCGTTGTGATTGTAAGTCAAGCGCTAGCTGTACATATATTTTTTTCATTCGAAAGCATTTCCTATGGATCAATAATGCCCTGAAAGGGGGGGGGGGAGGAAACCTTTCAACCCCCCTCCCTCCTCCCTCCAACCCAAATTCTAGGTGGGAGGAAAGCTTTCAGCCCCCCCACTCTTCCCCCCGACCCAAATTCTAACTGAGTTGCCGTGTCCAACTTAAGCCCTTTTAATTAGGACTTTAAAATCATCCTCTGTGGCTGTTTCTCTCCCCCTTAACATTTTAACCACCAGAAAACCCAGATGCTTTCGGTTTTCCTGGTCAGAACAAAGCCTGCCACGTATCTAACCTGGCTTGGCCTTGTTAGGAAAACATCCAAGGGACCTGAAGTTTTAATTAAGAACCTGGCAGCGGCAGATCTCATTGTATCCGCGAGGGTCACGGTGGGGAGAGGCCATCAGCCAGGTGAAAGAGATCCAGGCTGCAAAGGACTTTCACACGTATTGATTTCCTCCCTTCTTTCCTGGCCTCTTCCAGGGTGGGCCGTGCGGGGTCCTGGCAGCCGTTCAAGCCCACGTCCTCCAACATCTTATCTTTGGTGACAGTAGCCGGAACAACACGGTTAGGTAAGTCCACGTTCCCCGAGGGCCCCGCAGGTTTTTTTCCATTCCCGTTCAAGGAAATTCCCCCTCTATTGTTGTGGGGGAAATGGGGGTGGTCCTAGTTTTGACCTCCGTGGTGGAGTTGAAAAGTGTAAGCCATGGAAATCATGCAGGTTTCAGTTCAGTTCAGCATAGAGCTGGAAGGGACCTTGGAGGTCATCTAGTCCAACCCCCTGCTCAGGCAGGAAACCCTATACCATTTCAGACAAATGGCTGTCCAGTCTCTTCTTAAAAACTTCCAGTGTTGGAACATTCACTGCTTCTGGAGGCAGGTTGTTCCACTGGTTAATTGTTCTCACTGTCAGGAAGTTTCTCCTTAATTCCAAGTTGCTTTTCTCTTTGGTTAGTTTCCATCCGTTGCTTCTTGTCCTGCCTTCAGGAGAATAGCTTGGAGAATAGCTTGACTCCCTCTCTTCTTTGTGGCATCCCCTCAAATATTGGAAGACTGCTATCATGTCACCCCTAGTACTTCTTTTCTCTAGACTAGTTACATCTAGTTCCAGCAAATGTTCTTCATTTGTTTTAGTCTCCACATCTTTAATCGTCTTAGCTGCTCTTTGCATTTTTCCAAAGACTCAACATCTTTTTTGTAATGTGGTGACCAAAACTGGATGCAGCATTCCAGGTGTGGCCTTACTAAAGTTTTATAAATCGGTACTAATACTTCACGTGATTTTGATTCTGTGCCTCTGTCTAAACAACCAGGGATTGTATTAGCCAAGGATGACACAGAGGAGGGGAGTCGAGGTGAATTATCCAGCTGAAATCTTGTTCTCTGTTTGTGTTTTGCAAAAGGCAGGTGATCACAGAGCTGGGATGAATGCAAATGAGAACTTCCAAGTGGAAGGAATTTCAGGGAATGTATAATGTGTGAATGGGGGGTGCAATGCACCCCAGCATCTCAGGCAACATCTGTCTTGGTCTGTCTTGGTGACACCCCACTGATACACCCTAACCCTTAACCCTAACTCTAACTTTTAACCTTATAAATATATAACACTGACTCTCTTAACCCTAATTCACTAGCCCCTAACCCTAACCCTTAAACTTAACCTCTTAAGCCTCCTAATCTTAATCATTAACTCTAGCTCTAACACCCTCCTGTCTAACCCTAACCCCTAAACATTAACCATAACCGAACCTCAACAATAACCTTAATCCCTAATTCTAATCCCAATCCTAACTCTAACACCTAACTCTCAGCACCATATCCCCTAACTCTAACCCTTAATCTTAATCTTCTAACCCTCTTTAACCCTAACCCTTAATCCTAGCTCTAATGCCCTAGCCTCTAACCCTAGCCCCTAAGCATTAACCATAACCTAACCTTAATCCTAATCCCTAACCCTAATCCCAATCCCTAACACCTAATACCCAGCAGCACAACTCTAACCCGTAACCCAGGGGTGTCAAACTCGCAACGTCACGTGATGTGTCGTGATGTATCGCGACTTTTCCCGCATTGCCGGAGCTGGGGTGGGTGCGGTTTTGGCATGAGGCATCCGGCCCACGGGCCAGCAGTTTGACACCCCTGCCCTAACCCTAAGCCTAATCTGAACCCTAATCCTCTAACCCTCAGCCTTATGTGCGTCAACATTGTACATTTCCCCCTAGGCCAGGGGTAGGCAACCTTGCCCCTTTTATGACTCATGGACTTCAACTCCCAGAATTCCTGAGCCAGCATGGCTCAGCTTGGAAACCTCTCCCTTTCCCCTCAGCGTGGCTGGCTCAGGAATTCTGGGAGTTGAAGTCCACGAGTCATAAAAGAGCCAAGGTTGCCTACCCCTGGCCTAGGCAGTGAAACCAATCACTTGCTCAGTGCAACAACGTGGGGCAAAAGTAGACAACTCTCAGAATTCATTAACTGAAGGTTTCTGGGAGTTGAAGTTCCCACTCAAAAGGTGGGCAGTGCTGCCTCAGACAAAAGGAGGGGGCTACTGTTAGGGCTGAAGAACCAAGAATGACGTGTTGGTTTAATGTCGTTCACCTACAGATGTTCTGTGAAGCACTAGGGAGGGTCTGACTTTGCCCTCTTCCTGTCCACAAGGTATTCCGATACCTGCTGTCTCTTAGCCCTCTGGGAAGGAGCCTCTGCGGACTATTCCATCGCATCTTGCAGGCTTTTGCAAGGAATACCGAGGCCCCCAAAAGATGGAGGTGCCCTCATGTGGAACATAGAATTGAGAATTATTGATCTTCCCAACTCCCATGACACCAGACAAGTTTGCAAAGGGAGAGCCCAGCAGTCAGAACGTCACGTGAAAGGAAAGCTTTGTGCATCCAAGTTGGTCTTCAGATCTCAGCTTGATGGTCTCCTGGGCGATGGGTGGTGAGAGTTTGGGTATCTCTGACTACAATTCCCAGCAGCCCTGGCCATCAAGGCCTGTGGTCTGAGATGCAGTATAGAAATCATCAAAAGGGTCTTTTGGCCACATTCCACCATCCTAGACTGTACATTTATTTCCCTTGCCACTTATGTCTCTCTTTAGAAGAGAATCTTTGTAGCTCAGGGTTGAACTGTGGGACCCTCGGTGCTCTTGGTTGAGCTGGGTTGTTTTCCTGCAGACATTTCATGGCCCAACTAGGGAACAGCATCACTGCTAGAAGGGAGTGGAGTTTGCATAGTGGAGGACAAAGGGGGGGAGGAGGAGGAGGTCTGTGGGGTTCTTGGTGCTCTCTGAGATTGGTGGTTTTCTTGCAGACGTTTCATGACCCAGCTAGATAACATTAATGAAGAGAAGGACGAGGGGGGACATGATAGCAGTGTTCCAATATCTCAGGGGCTGCCCCAAAGAAGAGGGAGTCAAGCTATTCTCCAAAGCGCCTGAAGGCAGAACAAAGAAACAACGGATGGAAACTCATCAAGGAGAGAAGCAACCTAGAACTAAGGAGAAACTTCCTGATAGTTAGAACAATTAACCAGTGGAACAAGCTGCCTCAGGAGGCTGTGAATGCTCCAACACTGGAAGTTTTTAAGAAGAAACTGGACAGCCATTTGTCCGAAATGGTATAGGGTTACCTGCCTGAGCAGGGGGTTGGACTAGATGACCTCCAAGGTCCCTTCCAACTTTATTATTATTATTATTATTAACATCAACAGTGGTGAAAGGGAGTAGGGTTTGAAGGAGGAGGAAGAGGAGGAGGGATGATGATGATGATTGTGGAGACTTTGGTGCTCTTTGAGATAGATGGTTTTCTTGCAGACATTTCATGATCCAGCTAGGTAATATTATCAATGGTAGAAAGGAATGGGGTTTGAAGAGGAGGAGGAGGAGGAGGAGGAGGAGGAGGAGGAGGGGGAGGGGGAGGAGGAGGTCTATGGAGTCCTTGGTGCTCTCTGAGCTGGGTTGTTTCCTTGCGGACATTTCATGACCCAACTAGGTAACATCATCAGTGCTAGAAGGGAGTGGGGTTTGTTCTCTGTTTATATACCTTGGCTTGCCCTGTCAGTGTTGGTGGGAATATTCTTTTCTTCTTGGTAGTTTCTTGATTATGATCTCTCTCTCTTTTTCTCTACAACCTGCAGGTGCCTTCGGCCGTCGGACACAGAAAGGCTCCAGTGTCTCATTTTAGCTCTTGCCGGTATTTTATGGCGCGCAGGTGGCAATGATAAAGTGGTGGTGACTTTGTAAGTGAGAGGTACAATTTTGTTTTTTGTTTTTAAAAAAACACCCTATCACCGTGGTGGCGAACCTATGGCACGGGTGCCAGAGGCGGCACTCAGAGCCCTCTCTGTGGGCACACGCACCGTCGCCCCACTCCTAGGCCTTCAGCTGGGTTTTATAAAACCTTTTCACTTTAGGCCTCCGCCGCCACGTGCAAAAAAAAAAAAAAAGGTTCAATCAGTCAATTTCAACTTCTCACCACGCCCACCCAATGGGCCACGCCCACCCGGCACCCAATGATACATAAGTGGGTTTTGGGTTGCAGTTTGGGCACTCGGTCTCTAAAAGGTTCGCCATCACTGACCTATCACAATGTCCGTGAAACCTTTTCCTGCTCCCCTCCCATCCAAACTCATTTTCACCTTCTCCGATGGGAGACCTTGGAATTGCAGAAGACCCCCAAAATTGCAGGCTCCGCCTTCGTTCACCAAGAAGCTCCACTGTACAGGCAGTCCTCGGCTTACGGCCACGGTTGAGCCCAAAATTTATGTTACTAAGTGAGAAATTTGTTAAGTGAGTTTTGCCCCGTTTTACGGCTTTTCTGGCCACGGTTGTTAAGTGAATCACTGCAGCTATTAAATTAGTAACACGGTCGTTAAGTGAATCTCGCTCCCCCATTAACTTTGCTGATCGGAAGGTCATGTGACCCTGGGACACTGCAACGGTCATAAGTATGAACCAGTTGCCAAGCATCCGAATTTTGATCACGTGACCCAGGGGATGCTGCAGCGGTCGTAAGTGTGAAAAATGGTCATAAGTCGCTTTTTTCAGCGCCGGTGTAAGTTTGAACGGTCACTAAACAAACTGTTGTAATTTGAAGACTATCCATAATAACAACCAACGGAGGAATAATTATGAAACAGTGGCTTCCTTCAACAATAGCTAATTATTACAGATCTTCCTGTGCTGTGGGCAAATAGCTTTACAGATAGTCCTCGGCTTATGACTACAACTGAGCCCCAAATTTCTGTTGCTAAGTGAGACATTTGTTAAGTGAGCTTTGCCCCATTTTATGACCTTTCTTGCCACAGTTGTTAAGTGAATCACTGCAGTTGTTAAGATAATAACACAGTGGTTAAATCTGGCTTCCTCACTGACTTTGCTCGTCAGAAGGTTGCAAAAGGGGATCCCACGACCCCGGGACTCTGCGACCGTCATAAATACATACCGATTGCCAAGTGTCCGCGTTTTGATCACGTGAACCTGGGACAACCGTCATAAGTACATGCCAGTTGCCGGTTTTGATCACGTGACCATGGGGATGCTGCAACAGTGTTAAGTGTAAGTCCCTTTTTCCTCCCCAGTTCTGTTGTGCCTTCGAACGGTCACTAAACAAATGTTTATATGTTGAGGACGAGCTGTATGTTCCAGCGTGCCCATTCAGAATTTAATTTGAACAATTTGACCCCTGGGCCAGAAGAGGAAAGAAGCTCCCTTTGCTAGTGATGTTCTACCCCCCACTTCCTCTCCCTGACACCCCCCCTCCCTCCGCCCCATAGCTAAGCAATGCTAACTTCATACTGTCTTCATCAAGGTCATCTGAAGGTTTTGGAGTGGCGGCTCATATTAAACTGAAACTCGTTTCAGCCATGTTTCAGGAAATATGAAAACAGTGAAAACTTCAAAATAGAAAGAATACACTAACTAGGTCTGCTGAATCACCCACAGGTTATTGCTTTTTTGCCCTGCATTCAAGAAAATCAGAATGTTTTGTTTTTCTGACCTTTTCAGGTCTACAGGAATACAGCAGTTCACGCCTGCGGGAAAATATAAGCCAGACGGGATCTTAGAAATGGTACATTTTCATTTAGACTTCTTCCTCCCTCCCTCCCTCCCCCCCTCCCCCCATTTCTCTTCATCTACTGCTCCTCTCTGCTTCCCTCCCTTTCCCCCTCTCTTTCTTTTTTATGTTCCTTTTCATCTTCCTCCCTCCCTCCCTCCCTCCCTCTTTCTTTCTTTCTTTCTTTCTTTCTTTCTTTCTTTCTTTCTTTCTTTCTTTCTTTCTTTCTTTCTTTCTTTCTTTCTTTCTTTCTTTCTTTCTTTCTTTCTTTCTTTCTTTTTCTTTCTTTTTCTTTCTTTCTTTCTTTCTTTCACTCTCCTTCCTTCCTTCCTTCCTTCCCTTCCCCCCTCCCTCCCTGATAGAGCTATAATGGTTATATTTTTATACTATATCCAAATTTGAACAAATGTTTTCCAAGCTATGGGATGTCACTGAGGCTGCTTCAAATTTTAATTATTTATCAAAGGAAGACATTATTCTGGCCCCCATTGAAAGAGTGAGAGAAAGGGAGAGAGAGAAAAAGAGAGAGAGGAGAGAGACAGAGAGAAAAAGAGAGAGGGAGAGAGAGAGGGGGGGGAGAAGGAGAGAAAGAGAGAGAGAGAGAGAGAAGGAGAGAGAGGAGGGGGAGAAGGAGAGAAAGATAGAGAGGGGAAAGAGGAGAGAGAGAAAGAGAAAGAGGGAAAGAGACAGAGAGAGAAGGAGAGAGAGAGGGGGGAGATGGAGAGAAAGAGAGAGAAAGGGGAAAGAGAGAGGGAGAGAGAGAAAGGGGAAAGAGAGAGGGAAAGAGAGAGAAGCTAAATGGAAAAGATATGTTCAGTGTCTGGAAGTTGGTGAGAAACCAGATAAGTATAAATAAATCTTTAGGCTTATCCTCTTAGTAACTTAAACCCTCTTGGTACTGGCGGTTGGAGTTCGTACGTGTGAGACACCCAATTCCACCAGGCAAATGTGAGAAACGCAACCTGTTTCCCTTCATCCCAGCTGTCCGAAAAAGCTTCCAGATGTTCTGAATTTTTGCTTCCCTTTACTGCTGAACGTTACCCAAAGTCCAGGTGGCCCTGACAAACGGGTAGCCTAGATGAGCAGATGCCGTCAAATTTGAGTGGCTGTTTCATTTATTTTAAAATGAAAAATATCTGAACGCTGATGGGGGGGGGGGGGAGAAAGTCATTGCCCTCCAGGATTCAGAAAACTGGTTTGCAGTACATGCAACTGCAATTCATTGTTTTCCAGACTTGGCTACTTTTAAGATGGACTTCAACTCCCAGAATTCCCAAGCCAGCCACATATTTCTCTTCCAACCCAGCAGAATTCGCACTTCTGCTTCAAAAGAGCCTCGTTTGGGTGATTTTGTCACCTAGATATCAATCTTTCATTTTCTTCCCTTGTTGCAGCTTCTGTTGCACTTCATCACAAAATACGAAGATCTGCTGAAGTTCCTACAACAGAATATCCATCAGGTATGAGGCCGGCAAGGGAGCGGTCAGTTCTGTGCGGGGGGCCCTCAAATTATACACTGCACGGCTTGTTGTCGTTTTTGCTTGTGTGTTTAAAAGCACCTTGTCTAGGAAAGACACACCAGTTCATCAGGAAGGGACGTGTGGCTTAGACACGGCTCTTAACTGCCTTCCGGTTTACCTTATTTTATTTAGATTTTTTTTTAAAAAAATCCTGCCTTTATTAAAGCATTACGACTGTAATGGAGGCTAGAATTTCCGTCATAAGTCAGGACAGTCATAAGTCAAGGCACCCACATGACTAACCCCCTTTGCAACTTGTTTTGGCTGCAGTCGTGAAGCAAATGGAGTGGTTGTAAAGCGAATCTGTTTTTTGAGGGGGGCGGGGGCAGAAATCAAATGAAAAGGCCCAAAACCTGGCAAAAAATAAAATAAAATAAAATAAATCACTGTAGTGTGACTGCAGAACAATGGTAAAAGTGAGCTTGTTGCCAAGAGTCCAAAATAGCCACGTGGTCTTTCTGTGTGTGTGTGTCTCCATCGTAACCCCAGAACTGGGTCACAAATTCCCTTTGGGGGAGGGGTTATTGTTGTAACTTCACTAAGAAGTTCATTAAGAGACTAGTTGTTAAGCAAGGACCACCTGTACTTTATAAACAATTCAAGGTGACAAACATACCTACTTCCTCCTACTTTCTGTACAACAACAGTCCTGTGAGGTAGGTTGGGCTGAGAGGGAATGACTGGCTTATGGTCACCCAGCTGGCTTTCATGCCTACGGGGGGAATAGAACTCATAGTCTTCTGGTGATTGGCCCAAAGTCACCCAGATAGCTTTCATGCCTCAGTCAGGACTAGAATTCACTGTCTCCTAGTGATTGGCCCAAAGTCACTCAGCCGGCTTTCATGCCTAAGGAGGGACTAGAACTCCCTGTCTCCTGGTGATTGGCCCAAAGTCACCCAGTCAGTTTTTATGCCTAAGGTGGGACTAGAATTCACTGTCTCCTGGTGATTGGCCCAAAGTCATCCAGCCGGCTTTCATGCCTAAGGAGGGACTAGAACTCCCTGTCTCCTGGTGATTGGCCCAAAGTCACCCAATCAGTTTTTATGCCTAAGGTGGGACTAGAACTCACCATCTCCTGGTGATTGGCCCAAAGTTACCCAGCCGGCTTTCATGCCTAAGGAGGGACTAGAACTCCCTGTCTCCTGGTGATTGGCCCAAAGACACCCAGCCGGCTTTCATGCCTAAGGAGGGACTAGAACTCCCAGTCTCCTGGTGATTGGCCCAAAGTCAACCAGTCAGTTTTTATGCCTAAGGTGGGACTAGAACTCACCGTCTCATGGTGATTGGCCCAAAGCCACCCAGCTGGCTTTCGTGCTCAAGGCAGGACTAGAATTCACATTCTCCTGGTTTCTAGGCCACACTGGCTCAGATAAATAGCAGAATCAAACAATTAAGCCCGAAATAATAGCCAAGAATGCCAGTGTTTTAGAAGGTAATAAATAAAACAATTTAATACTGTACAGTATGTTTGTCTGTTAGATTTATGCACCGCCTTTCCCTCAGCAGCTGCAGACAACACACTGGTGTTTCCTCCTCCTATTTTTCCTCAGAACAATAACCCTGTGAGGTAGGTTGGTTTAGAACAGGGGTAGGCCACCTTGGCTCTTTTATAACTCGTGGACTTCAACTCCCAGAATTCCTGAGCCAGCATGGCTCAGCTTGGAAACCTCTCCCTTTCCCCTCAGCATGGCTGGCTCAGGAATTCTGGGAGTTGAAGTCCACGAGTCATAAAAGAGCCAAGGTGGCCTACCCCTGGTTTAGAAGAATGGCTGGTAATGCAGCACCTTTGCCATGAATTGAAAGTGGCTCTTTGTAATAAAATGGCAGGAGCATCCAATGATGCATGCATGTACACACACACACACACACACACACACAAACAAACAAACACATTTATTTTATTTGTTAAATTTATTTGCTGCCTATCTCACTGTGGGATTATTCTGAGTACTCTATGCATATACAGTAATACATATACATATGCATATCCTAAGAGCGTTTCAATACAATAAACGGTATAAAAATAAATAAAGAAAAACTAAGACAAATAAAGAAGTCAAGGAAAGTGAACAGAAGTGGAGAAAGAAGAAAAACACAAAATTATGACTTCCTTCTTTCTGCCACATAACAGAATAATTGACGTCTATTTTTTTCCCATTTCCCCCAGAACCTTTTTTTTAAAAAAAAATTTCCCAAATCCATAAATCACCAAACGAGTCCTTTTCTTCATCAAAAAGTCCATCTAAGGTTTCTCGCCTTTAAAAAAAGAAAAAAAAAAGGAAAGGTCTTTTTTTCCTCTCCCTAAGAAATTGTTTCGAGTGGTACTTAAGAACGATGTTTGTGGAACAGGCTGAATTATTTTTTAATGGCTTTACCCGACCTGAACTACATTTGCGGATCTTATTTTGGTTTGAAAATTAAGGAAGGACAGGCTAATTAGGGCCTGAGGGAAGGGGGCGATTTCCCCATTGGCTCCCGATGTAGGTCAGAAAGGGGCAGGGCTCTGCTTGTGCTGTTGCAATTAATTGCCACCTTTGTGGACCAACCGGCTTATTTGCTTTTAAAAAGTGGATTATAAAGGTAGATGGGCTCCAGCTTCAGCACAAAAGACACACAAGCGGCAATGCAAAGATACAAGCAGTCCCCAGAATGCAGTTGAGCCCAAAATTTCTGTTGCTAAGCAAGACAGTTGTTAAGTGAGTTTTGCCCCTCTTCACGACCTTTCTTGCTACAGTTGTTAGGAAAATCACTGCGGTTGTTAAGTTAGTCACACGGTTGTTAAGTGAGTCTGGCTTCCCCCTTGACTTTGCTTGTCAGAAGGTCACCAAAGGGGATCACAACCGTCATAAATATGAACCGGTCGCCAGGGGTCTGAATTCTGATCGGGTGAGCCTGGGGAAGCAGCAACAGTCGTAAGTGTGAAAAATGGTTGTGTCACTTTTTCCAGCGTAGAAGAAAGTGGTGTAAGTCAAGGATAACCTGTAAACATTCTCGCCCAAAGGGTTTTTTAAAAGCCTTCAAAAGTTATAGAGATTTGTTCCTAATTGCTAGTGGAAACAAAGTTGTGTGTTGAAAACCACAATGGCATCAACACTACCGTGACACTGTCACACAAATATTCCATTTCAGCAACAGGGTTGAGCCAGCTTCTCGTCTGCCCGTAAATATGGGCAGGCCACCTGGGTAATTTTGAACCGTCTCTCTCTCTCTCTGTCTTGCTTGCCCTGCTGGTGGTTGGCATTAAAATAGGAAGAGGGAAATCTCTCAAGGAGTTGCTGAATGAAAAGCCGGACAAATAATAATAACAATATTATTATTATTATTATTATTTTTTATTCATTAAACATGAACCTCAGTCAACTGAACATTCAAGTTGGCTGGCGCTGATGGTTGACAGGGGTTGCTACCAGCATCCTAGGTGTCAACCAGGTACCTTCTTAAAATATAAGATGTTCCTATCGCGTCAGTTTTTTTTGTAACATTGCTGAGTTTGCAGGAATCTGCAATTTCTGATGTATTTTGCAAAGTTTTTGGACATTTCCCGGAGTGCCCGATGACAATGGGTACCAATGTTACACGTTTCATCCATAATCGCGCAGTTTCCGTGGCCAGTCATGATATTTGTAATTTTTCAGTTCTTTTTGCTTCGCTCGGCTCTCCTGTACACCGCGATATCAATCAGCTGTACGCTTCGGTTCTCTACAACTGTGATATCCGGCGTATTATTATTATTATTATTATTATTATTATTATTATTATTATTATTATTATTATTATTATTATTATTATTATTATTATTATTATTATTATTATTATTATTATTATTATTATTATTATTATTATTATTATTAATGATGATAATGTTGGAAGGGACCTTGGAGTCATCTAGTTCAACCCCCTGCTCAGGCAGGAAACCCCATACCAGTGATGGCGAACCTTTTAGAGACCCAGTGCCCAAATTGCAACCCCAAACCCACTTATTTATCACCAGGTGCCAGGTAGGCATAGCTGCGGTGGTCATGGCAGACTGGGTGGGCGGGGCCAGGGCAGCAGGGGCCAGTCCCTCACCATCTCCGGGGCACGGCATGCGTGCCCACAGAGAGGGCTCTGAGTGCCGCCTCTGGCATCCATGCCATAGGTTCGCCACCACTGCCCTATACCATTTCAGACAAGTGGCTGTCCAGTCTCCTCTTAAAAACTTCCAGTGTTGGAGCATTCACCGCTTCTGGAGGCAGGTTGTTCCACTGGTTAATTGTTCTAACTGTCAGGAAGTTTCTCCTTAGTTCTAACCCATGCAGGTAGTCCTTGAATTACAACCACAATTGAGCCCAAAATTTACGTTGCTAAGTGAAACACTTGTTAAGTGAGTTTTGCCCCACTTTACGGCCTTTCTTGCTACAGTTGTTAGGTGAATCACTGCAATTGTTAAGCTAGTGACAAGGTTGTTAAGTGAATCTGGCTTCCCCCATTGACTTTGCTTGCCAGAAAGGATGATCACGTGACCCCAGGACACTGCGACCGTCATAAATACGAGTCAGTTGCCAAGCCTCTGGATTTTGATCACGTGACCACAGGGATGCTGCAAAGGTCGCAAGTGTGAAAATGGAGGAGTCACTTTTTCCAGTGCCGTTGTAACTTCGAACAGTCGCTAAATGAATGGTTGTAAGTTGAGGATAGCTGTAATCTGCACTGCCAGGCCACCTAAATAAACACTAAAAACCTAAAACTGAATTAAGATTATCTGCCAAGACGTTGGTTGTGTCCACGAGATTGAAGCCTCGTTAATTTTACACAGGCCGAGCCATATTTTCCTTCAACTTTACTTCCAACCACTTTTTTCTTTCAGTCATTTTGGAGGCTCCCAGAATCCCCTGCCAGCATGGCTGGTGCCAGCTGAATTCTAGGAATTGAAGTCCAGGGCATCAAGGGACATTTTTTTTGCAGTGATTTTGTAACTATGAACAGTCACTGAATGAACTTTTGTAAGTTGAGGACTACCTGTAAATGAATAGCAATCATCTCATTTCTGAACAGTGTCAAAATTAAGAATAAAACCATAGCATTCTCATTAAATATGTTTAACAGACTTAGGACCGGTTGCTTAGGAACTGTTCGAAGTTACGACGGACTTTTCTGGAGGTACTTGGGACCTGGATTCAAAGTTCTGATAGTCACAAGCACACAACTGCAGTCGTGTGCCTGCACTTCACACCCTCAACAACCAGGCCACACTTATGGCTGTTTGTAGAACTGCAGCAATATGACCTCAATTTTACGACAATTTTGCTGAAAACCAGCAAGAGTACCTATAGTGAACTATTGGTTTGTAAAATTGTAAAATTGTAACAATTGTAAAATCAGGTCGATCACAAGGATAACCCGATTGAGTCGTAAGTGTCTAAAGTGTCATAACTGTCATAAGTGACAACCATGCCTACGGTCGGATTAGAATTCGCCACCTCCTCTGATTGTCCTGAGGTCATCCAGTTGGCTTTCACGCCTAAGGCGGGACTAGAATTCTCTGCCTCCTAATGATTGGCCCAAGTCTCCCAGCTGGCTTTCATGGCAAGGCAGGACTAGAACTCACCGTCTCCTGGTTTCCAGCCTGGCGCCTTAACAACTGACTAGGCCAAACTGCCTCTCTAAATATCTGAAACATGTAAAATATTCCAGAAACTTAAGAAGAACCATCGCGCGCATTTTTTGTTCAACCACAAATGCTTTGCTTGGGGAGGCCCCTATTTTGGTCGTCACTCCATATTTTTCATGTCCCACCTTCCCCTTGATCTGTCTTTCAGTTTGAGGCTGGTCCACATGGCTGCATTCTTCTGACTTTGTCAGTGATATTGTCAAGATCCATCAATCGGTGAGTTTGTTTGCATTTCATTCGGAGAGATCTAATTAGCGCTTAAGCCCCTGGCACCTATTTGAAAGACGGACATAAGAGCCGAAGCTTCAAAGAATGTTTGAAGATAGATAGAATTCTTTTGGTTTCTCAGAAAATGTCCCCGCTGATTTCTGGGCCCTGAGCACGTACACATTCATAACTACCGCTGAATTTTGCTAGATCCTCTGCAACGTTTTCCTGGCTGGGGAGGGAATTATACTCTTGATTATTCCAGATTATACTCTGGAACCCAGACGACAAGAAGTTTTAACATATTTTATAAAGCAAGTGCATGACTTGGTGGGCTTTTGCTGGCCAGGAAAGATACTTTTCTCAAACGTTCACAAATTTGTGAAATCAGTTTCCCCTGTTTTTCTTAACCTTGTCAAGTTTAAGGTGCGTGGACTTCAACTCCCAGAATTCCGTAGCCAGGATGGTTGGCTGGGGAATTCTGGGAGTTGAAGTTCACACATTTTAAGCTTGCCAAGGTTGAGAAAGGCAGTTTGTCATCCTAATTCCAAGGTTGTCGAGTGCCAAGGGGGTACTTGAAGCCATCATGATATCCTTGTGTGAAGAAAATAATGTAGATAGCTTCATGGGACCTGTTGGGGCCATTCCAGCTTCTTCTGGTGCCTGATTCTGGAGCTACATCAAGGAAAAATCCATGTAATTGGAAGAACATCCAGACTAAAGATTGAAGGCCATTTCATGGGCTCTTTTAAGAGTAATCTGTCTCCAGATCTGTGTCCCACATTTTATGACCTTTTTTGCCACAGTTGTTAAGTGAATCACTGCAGTTGTTAGTGACACGGTTGTTAAGTGAATCTGGCTTCCCCATTGATTTTGCTTGTCAGAAGGTCACAAAAGGGGATCACATGACTCTGGGACACTGCAACCGTCATAAATATGAGTCGGTGGCCAAGCATCTGAATTTTGATGCTGTAACGACGGTCGTAAGTCCCTTTTTTCAGTGCTGTAATTTCAAACGGTCACTAAATGAACTATTGTAAGTGCTTTACTGGGATTATGACTAAAAGGATTTAGGAACCATATGCTCAGTGGAATTTTTTTTTTTTTTTTTAGTGTGGCAGATTAAAAACCTGAACCTATTAGCTCAAGAGCTGAAGTCCTTAATAAGAGGAAATAAACACGGGAACTAATTTGGCCCCGTTCTTATCTTCTGTTTATGTTGAGCAGCTTTAATGAATGTCTGCCTTATCGCTCAGGAGAAGGAAACGTAGCCAGGCAAGGGAGAATTTGCTGTTCTCCCTTAAAATCTTTTTAAGTTCCAAAGGTCAGGCTAACTTCACCTTTCCCATCAATCAGAAGGGCAGACGGTGGCTGTTTTGGGTGGGAAAATACAGGGCAGATTGGAAACAGCTTATCCTGGAGAAGGTCCATTGGTGTGATTGCTAAGAAGCAACACCAAATCGATGGCACCTTAGTCAAGTCAGTTGTGAGAAGGCTCAGAAATAGGTGGAGGAGCCACACCGTAGTCCTCAACTTACAACAGTTCATTTAGTGACCACTCAAAGTTACAACGGCACTGAAAAAAGGGACTTCGGACCGTTTTTCACAGTGGCAACCTTTGGTCACGTGACCAAAATTCAGACGCTTGCCAACTGGTTCATACTTACGACCGTTGCAGCGTCCCCGGGGTCATGTGATCGCCTTTCGCCACCTTCTGACAAACAAAGTCAGTGGGGAAGCCAGATTGACTTTAACAACCGGCTTAGTAAACTTATCAACTGCAGTGATTCACTTAACAACTGTGGCAAGAAAGATCGTAAAATGGGGCGAAACTCACTTAACATATGTCTCGCTTAACGGCAGAAACTTTGGGCTCAACTGTGGTCGTAAGACGAGGACTACCCTTAACGCCTCGCTCGAGGATTGCTATGTAACTCCTGGGTAGATGTTTTGAAATTATCTTGGAATGGAAAAACAGCTGCAAAGATCACCCAAAGATGCTTTTTCAAAAGTCAACTGGAAATTCTTGGTTTTTTTCCACCCCTTTGGGAACATTTCGCTTCTCATCCAAGAAGCTTCTTCAGTTTTAACCGAAGAGTTTTAGAACTGAAGAACTGAGGTTAGAACCGAAGAAGCTTCCTGGAAGAGAAGCGAAAGGTTTTCAGAGAACGATCCAGGAAAGTCCAGTTGCCTTTTGGAAAAGCATCTTTGGGGTAACCATGATCTGGATGATTGGGGATCTCCATAGACATTTGACCGTTGGTTCAGTGGCTTTTACAATGGTGCTCAATGAAGGGCCTTAGAACGTAGAACTCAAAGCATCACATGAATAAAATCCTGGGCCACATGATTGCCATGTGTGATCTTCCCTGTTGGTTTCCCACAACGAAGTCAATAGGGAAGCCTGCAGTGAAGATTGAGGGAGGAATTCTAAGAATTGTGGACTTCAACTCCTAGAATTTTCAACAAGAGCCATCTTGGCTAAGGAATTCTGGGAGTTGAAGTCCACAGTTCTGAAAGTCGCCCAGTTTGGGAAAGATTAGCTTAGGTGGACACCTAATAACTACCCCCGGGGTGAGGCCACCACCTTCTAAAACAGGGGTCTTCAAACTTGGCTCTTTTATGACCTGTGGACCTCAACTCCCAGAATTCCTCAGCCAGGCATGCTGGCTGAGGAATTCTGGGAATTGAAGTCCACAAGTCATAAACGGGCCAAGTTTGAAGACCCCTGTTCTAAAATATTCTTTTTTTTTTTTGTTATAATCTTTTTATTCATTTTTTCCATACAAACAATAATAATTTTTCAACCAACGTGCTGCCTGGGTTTACATATGCTAATACATATTTAATTCCTAATCCTTTATTCTTTCCTCTAGCCAATAATAAAATAGATTCCAGGTTTGATAATAGTCCAACTCTTATTTGTCTTTCAGTCTCATAGTCAATCTGTCCATCTCTGCCCATTCTAGTATTTTTTTAATTATTTCTTCATCTAATGGTATTCCTTCATTCTTCCAGTATTGCGCAAATATAATTCTTGCCGCTGTTATAACGTGCAAAGTCAAATATAAGCTTTGTTTATTGGTCTTTTCTGGCATTATACCTAATAAAAAAAGTTCAGGTTTAAAATCAACATCTTTTCTAACCAAGTATGTATCTTTTCCCAATAGTTCTTTGCTTTATCACATGTCCACCAAACATGATAATACGTGCCTGACTTGAAGTCCACAGGTCATAAAAGGGCCACGTTTGAGGACCCCTGTTCTAAAATATTCACTGTCCCATGGGGAAACACCACCAGCTGGTTGTACCTTGGTGTAGGATCCTAACCTCCCCGGAGCAACCCGAAATATTTCTGCAATAAAAGTCTTACCACGAACCAAGCGTTCAGCATAACAGGGAAAGTGATAATAATTTCAGGCAGGCAGTTGGCTGCCAGCAACTTCTGTGAATGTGGATGTTCCCATGTGGATCGACCTATGTTTTGAATAAAGATACAGATCTCAGTTCAGTATCCCCGAAACCTTTGAAGAACTTGTGCTTTGTTTTAAAAAAAAACAATGTGGTTTTTAAAAAAAATTAAAAATCCCATCTTTTTTTTTTTTTGGAAAGGGGAAAAAACAACAGTGCTGAGAAAACAGCCTGAAGTCTAGGGAACATTGAAGGTCAAAGAGAGAAAGCTGTTTGCACCATTAAAACCAATCTATTCTAATCTATGGAAAAAGTGATTCAGCCTAATCAACCTTATTACCTTGATTACAAGCTCAGGATGCCACGTCTCTCAAGAACCTCCTTACCTTTAAGTAAATTGGCCCATCTCTCTCTCTCTCTCTCTCTCTCTCTCTCTCTCTCTCTCTCTCTCTCTCAGCTGAAGAACAATCTTCAGCTTTATTCTCCTTGCAAAGTCTTGTGGTGTGTCCTTCCTTCTTTGACCACTCATCAGTTTTGACAAACTTGAACTTGGAGCCCTGTCCAACAAAATGCAATTCAGTGGTAAGAAAAGTTAAGGTCCTACTCATAGCCAAGAAAAACGAAATGCACAGATATACATAGAATAGGCGGAACCTGCCTTAACAGTGGTACCTGTGAGAGGGATCTTGGTGTCCTACCTAGTGGACCACCACATAAGTATGAGCCAGCTGTGTGTTGCAGCTGCCAAAAAAGCCAATGCAATCCTAGGCTGCCTCAACATAGGGATAGTATCAAGATCACAATAAGTGATAGTATTGCTTTATACTGCACTAACAAGGCCATCTTGGAACACCAGAATGTCTAGTTCTGATCAACACAATACAAGAATACCAGAATGTCTAGTTCTGGTCAACACAATACAAACAATTGTTGAGATTCTAGAAAATGCAGAGAAGAGCAACAAAGATGATTAGGGGACTGGAAGCTAAACCACATGATGAACAATTGAAGGAACTAGATATATCTAGTCTAACTAAGGACTAGGACTAGAAGGACTAGGAGTGACATGATAGCGGTCTTCCAATATTTGAGGGCTTGTCACAAAGAAGGGGGGGGGGCTCAAGCTATTCTCCAAAGCACCTGAGGGCAGGACAAGAAGCAACGGATGGAAACTAATCAAGGAGAGAAGCAACCTAGAACTAAGGAGAAACTTCCTGGCAGTTAGAACAATTAACCAGTGGAACAACCTGCCTCCAGAAGCGGTGAATGCTCCAACACTGGAAGTTTTAAAGAAGAGATTGGACAGCCATTTGTCCGAAATGGTATAGGATCTCCTGCTTGAGCAGGGGGCTGGACTAGAAGGCCT
This sequence comes from Azemiops feae, assembly GCA_023970755.1. Taxonomy (NCBI): domain Eukaryota; kingdom Metazoa; phylum Chordata; class Lepidosauria; order Squamata; family Viperidae; genus Azemiops; species Azemiops feae. The sequence continues at coordinate 679,393 of JALGBA010004194.1, forward strand.
CTAAGGTCCCTTCCAACTTTGTCATTCTATGTGCCATCTCCTTGTCTGGCTCACTAACATCCTTCTGTGACCATTTTGATGTTTCAGAAATGTTGGACCTGCTAATTACCCTTTTCTGAAGACTTTCCTGCAAAGTCTGAGATTGTTTTTTATTCAACTTTATTATACAAATAGAAACAAAGGTAATAAGGGGACAGGGGAAAGTAAAGAAAAGAGAAAAAATAGTAACTTCCAATTGTTTTTCAGTGCAATAGAATACAAAATACAGTTACAAACTTTTTGCTTTAGACATTTAATAAGCACTATTCATTTCTATAATAACAAAATTAATCTAATAACCTAAACCTAAAATCAAGTTCCATTCTTTTCTGTTTAAAATCCAGAAGTCGTTTCCAAGTGGATGCATCCTTTTCTTGAATTAAAGCAATCCGTTTTGCCCATTTCTGCCATCTTCATCACTTTTTCCATCCAATCTTCCAATTTGTCTTTCCCAAAGGCGCTTTTTCAAAAGGCAACTGGACCTTCTGTGATTTTCCTTGGAAGACATTTTGCTTATCATCCGGGAAGCTTCTTCAGTTCTGACTGAATGGTGGAGGATGGAAGTGGAAGCCTCAACAACTCTCAGAAAGAGTATTAACGACCAGATGACTGCAAGGAATATAACCCCTTCCATCCTCTATCATTCAGTCAGAATTGAAGAAGCTTCTTGGATGAGAAGTGAAATGTCTTCAAGGGAAAAAAAGTCCAGGTGCTTTTTGAAAAAGCACCTTTGGGACAACCATGACCTGGATAACTGAGAATCTCCATAGACAATTTGTCTTTCCATTTTTGTGCATATATGATTCTCACTGCACTCAACATATGTAATGTTCTGACTGATTTTTTTCTAGTGACTTTTAGAAGAAGTTTTTTTTTTTTAAAAAAAAAATCCTTTTTCTCTCTCTGGAAATCTGTTCAACTTCATCAAACAAAGTTCTTCCCAGATAACCCTCGCAATTTTTATAAACTTTTTTTTTATATATATATAAAACTTCATTACAGATGCTTCCGTGGTTATATAAAGTCACAAAATAACAGAAAAAACATTGAACTTAAAAAAAGCTGCCTAATAAAATAACAGAAGGAAGTAGAAAGCCAGCCGGATGAACATTTGATTGCAGTCCACCAAATAATCACACAGTAAAATTTAGAAAATTAAACTAACCCAGCAATGAAAAGAGAGTTATTGGGGATATTAAGATAGAAGTCTGAAAGGTTAAGAATGCGGAGATGGATTTTGAAAAGCTGCTCGGACTGTTTTATAAGAAGCAGGTGGGTGAAAGTATATGACTAATACATTTTAGAATATATACAGATGCCCGAATGTGAATTCGGGGTCCTCCCCCCCCCATCCCCTCTTATCCACAGTGGCTTTCTATTCTAAAAAATCCTTTTTAATCATTTGAGAGATTTTTTTCTTTCTTTCTTTCCCAAGTCAGATTTAACTTCTGTTTCTGACTCACATTGCATTCTACTAACATTCAGGGGAAAGTTGTATGTCTATGGACTTTCCCCCCCCCCCTTTTCTGTTCTTTCTTTTTTCTCTCTCTCTCTCTCTGAGTCAGTCTGGATAAGGTCTTGCAGTTTTCTTGGCAATAGTTTTGAAAGTGGTTTGCTTTCTTTCAGAAGTTGTGGGTGCCTCATCACTGGTTTTTTTTTTTTAAAGAAGAGACTGGACAGCCATTTGTCCGAAAGGGTACAGGGTGTCCTGCTTGAGCAGGGGGTTGGACTAGATGACCTCCAAGGTCCCTTCCAACTCTGTTCTGATTGATTGATTGATTGATTGATTGGATGGTTACGCATAGCTTCTGCAAGTTTCTGTAGCTTGTGTGTTCCTCAATTTTCTCTTAAGTCGCTCCAGATGTCTTGGAACAACAATTCCCATTGGCCCTGCTGTTCAAAAACTCTTGAGGTCCACCTTCCAATGCACTGAGAAGTTGGTTGACCTTCTTTGGAAAGAAGCTTCCTAAACCTCAACAAAATACCATTTAGTTGCAGGTTGGGGGAAATGATGGGAAACACAGATGTTGCTCCTCCAATATCTTACCCTCAACTTGGCGTTCCCAGAACGTTTGCAACCATGGATGGAATTAGAACTTCCTTCTATTGTCCACACATGATGTCCCACAGCTCCTGACTGACGCATATTTCATCAGTGAGTTGGCTTCAAGCAATTGCCATGGGAATTTCACAGTGCCGGTCATTCAGTGAAAAAATGGCCAGTGGCCTACCGATAAATCTCATCAGCTTTCCACTTTCTTCTTCTTCTTCCGGTAATGTTTGGGACTTGACATTCCTTGAAAGAGTCCCTAATATAAATCAACTCTTAGAATTGTTCTTTGATGATGGTAGTTTATTAATATAACCCTTTTTTTAGTGAGAGCAACTCACCTTCCACGGCAGCAGTTAAGAAGCTTTTTTTAGTCCAAATACTTCCTTGATATGCCGAACTTCGCTTTGGCATTCCAGGGAACAATCACAATTATTCTTTGCGTTTATTTTTAGAATCAGTGGGTTTTTTTTTTTTTTATGCAAACAAAAAATTAGTATTTGACTTTAAAATGTGGTTATTATTATTTTTAGTTCCAATCCTAGTTACACTCCTCCAATTTTAGGGGAAGCCAGATATGGCCATTGAAAATGTATCCTGTGGTTTGGCTACTTTTTTTTTTTTTTTAATGAGACGGTTTAAATATTTAATTTCTTTAAAAAAAAAATGCCAAAAGAGCTTGCAGCATGCAGAGGACCAAAATGTCCTAAAATGTCCTAATCTGTACAGTTATCATTTCATTTTGTGAACATGAGGTGTTCCGGGTGAGTCAAAAGAATTGGGTAAGATTTTACTGAACTGCGAGGATAATTCAGAAATTTGGTGGAATTTGATATTGGGCATGTGTGAATGGGCGCTTGGGAATACCCTCATGCAATGTTTCCCAAACTTGGCATCTATAAGGTGGGTAGACTTCAACGCCCAGGATTCCCCAGCCAGTTTTATGTTGGTTGGGGAATTCTGGGAGTTGGAATGCATCCATTTTAAAGTTGCCAAGTTTGAACAAAACTGCATTAGACAGTCTGTTCCATTAGGATCTGCTCTTCCCATTAGGATCATCCCAAAGATGCTTTTCAAAAGTCAACCAGGAAATAGGGTTTCCTGCCCGAGCAGGGGGTTGGACTAGATGACCTCTAAGGTCCCTTCCAACATCATCATCATCATCATCATTTATTTATTATTATAGCTTTTATTCCTCAAAAGCATTTCACTTCTCATTCAAGAAGCTTCTTCGGGTCTAACTGAATGGTGGACAATGGAAGGATTTATATTCCTTCCAGTCAATCTGGTCATTGGCACTCTTTCTGAGAATTGTTGAGGCTTCAACTTCCGCCATTCAGTCAGAACTGAAGAAGCTTCTGGGATGAGAGGCGAAACGTCTTCAAGGAAATAACCCCAAGAAAGTCCACCTGACTTTTGGAGAAGTTCTTTTGGAGAAGTTCCTGACATCCAAGCGAAAATTACTTCCTTGTAATTTAAAGAGGAACTGGTCATTTGAGATGATGGCAGAACTAACAGGATGCTCTTAATGGGAGCCTGCCCTATCAGAATATAAGCCCTAAATCCTTTAATAGAATAATAGAGTTGGAAGGGACCTTGGAGGTCTTCTAGTCCAACCTCCTGCTCAGGCAGGAAGCCCTATACCATTTCAGACAAATGACTGTCCAATCCCTGGAATAATATCATCCCTCTCAGGTAAGCTAGACAGAAAACGCAGGTACTGTAGATCAGAGGTTTCCAATCTTTTGGGCACCAGGGACCACCGGTTCCGTGGAGAGAGGGTTTTCCACGGACCAGAGGGTGCATGGTTTTGTGTGCTGCCTGCATCCCACGGATGGGGCTTTGCTTGTGAGCGTGGTCCAGTTTTTGGCATGCCGTGGCCTGGTACTGGTCCATGGACCGGGGGTTGGGGACCCCTGCTGTAGATGAACTAATTCTGTTTTATTGCAAGGCTACATAGCAAAAACGTGGAAGTCTGAAAGTACGAAGTTCCTGCTGCCACTTTCAAGTACTTGATCTACAGGTAGTCCTCAACTTACAACAGTTTGTTTAGTGGCCGTTTGAAGTTTACAACAGCACTGAGAAAAGTGACTTATGTCCCTTTTTCACATTTAACGACCGTTGCAGCATCGCCATGTTCAAAATTCAGACGCTTGGCAACTGACATGTATTTATGTCGGTTGTAGTGTCCCGGGGTCCTGTGATCCCCTTTTGTGACCTCCTGACAAGCAAAGCCAATGGGGAAGCCCAGATTCACTTAACGATCGTGTGACTCACTTAACAACTGCAGTGATTCACTTAACAGTGGCAGTAAAGGTCGTAAAATGGGCAAAATTCACTTAACAACTGTCTCGTTTAACAACAGAAATTTTGAGCCTCGTGATCGTAAGTCGAGGACTACCTATATTAGGGGGGATCCTTCCTGAGTTTCTTCCTTTCTTCCTTTCACTGTTAGTGTTTAGTGACTTCAGATTCTTCCTTCTGTTGTGTTTATCATTTTCTTGGTAGCATTCTTTTCCCTCACCTCTCTTCAAACCTTCCATTACTGGTAGACCTCAAGTTACAACCATTCATTTAGTGACTATTCGGAAAAGAGCACTAAACAGCAGTAAAAAAAAGTGACCTATGAAGGTTTTTCACATGTACGACCATGGTGGTCATGTGATCAAAATCCGGTTGCTTGGCAACTGTCTCACATTTATGACGGTTGCGGTGTCCTGGGGTCACGCGATCCCCTTTCGCAACCTTCTGACAAGCAAAGTCAATGGGAGAGCCCAGATTCACTTAACAACCGTGTGATTAACAATTCTCAGAACAACTGTAGCAGGAAAGGTCGTAAAATGGGGCAAAATTCACCTAACAACGGTCTCGCTTATCAACAGAAATGGGGTCAGTTGTGGCCGTCAGTCAATTATTTACCTGTATAGGTAAGCATTGCTCCCTCTTATATTTTCCTGGCATTTTACTCCACGAGATATTTTGAAGGGCCCGTTCAAGAGGTTGTGTTGTCATTGTCTGTTCAAACGTCTCTTCACCTTCCTAGGGAGATAATCAGATTTCCAGTGGAGGAAAATGAAACGCAAACCAGCTTCTTAAATCTAGTTTTGATGAGATCCTTGTTTTTCTCCCCAACAGAGTTCGTGGAGATATGGATGTCATCACAAACCCACTGATCGGTGCACACGGATACTGCACACAGGTAAATAGCAGAGCAGGGCCCGTGAGTTGGAGGTGCAGCTAAAAGGAACAATCCATGGGGAATTGTTAGTTGCCAAGGGGTCAGATCAAGGTACGCTGTAACATGGTTCTACACTAGAGTAAGTAGCTGTTCGGTGTCACTTTGAGGGCTCATCAACTTGCTGATGTCCTCCAGATGATTGCACCCATAGGGACCCATAATGCAGCCTCTCTCGGTGGTGGCCCACTTCTGGGCAAGACCTGGCTTAAAAACAGTAACTGTGAGAGGGACCGTGGAGTCCTAATGGACAATCAATTGACCGTGAGCCAGCAGTGTGTGGCAGCAGCCAAAAAAGCTAATACAATCCTGGGTTGTATAAGCAAGCTACACTCTTGCTTAATTTAAAGGGATTAGTTCGAAATACACCTCTGTACACAGAAGGGATATCAAAAAAGTTTCTTTTGTTGATTGTGCCAAATGGGATGGTTGACAGGTCCTTATTTTACCAAATGGGATGGTTGACCTCAGAAGGAGGGAAGGCTCAGTCAACCTTGAGCTGGTCAGATTCGAACTGCGCTACCATGGCTCTTCTAACTTAACAACTGCAGTGATTCACTTAACTACCGTGGCAAGAAAAACTGTGAAATGGGGCAAAATTCACTTAACAAATGTTTCACTTAGCAACAGAAATTTTGGGTTCAGTTGTGGTCGTAAGTTGAGGGCGACTATTCATTCCACTTTCGTTTTAATTTCTTTTCTGCTTTTCTTCCATTTTTGTCACCCAAGATCTGGTCTTGATGCAACCACCCCCTGCAATCAATCAATCAATCCCAATCCATCCAATCCATCAGTCAATCAATCGATCGATTGATCAGCCAGCTTTATAACTTCTCATCACTAACACCTTTCCTCATCTTTCCTCATCAACAATTACGTCAATCATGCCTAGTTTAGGGGTATATAGATTTCTTTCTCACGTGAATAGAAACAAGAAACAAAACGATTTTCCTTTTTAAAAAATAATTTTATTCAATTAAAAACATAACAAAAACGACAACACAGAGTTAATTAAGAAGGAAAAAAGAGGGAGGGAGGAGGGAAAGAATGAAAGAAAAGGATAAGAGAAAAGTAAAAAAAGAGAAAGGGGACGAAGAAATTTGTAGATTTGCAAATGGCAGTGATGGCGAACCTTTTAGAGACTGAGTGCCCAAACTGCAACCCAAAACCCACTTATGCATTGTCGGGTGCTGGGTGGGTGTGGCCCATTGGGTGGGTGTGGCCCATTGGGTGGGTGTGGCCCATTGGGTGGGCGTGGCTGCAGTGGTAACGGCAGGCTGGGTGGGACTAAAAAGTTCAATCAATCAATTCCAACTTTGCAAGATCTTTTTTTTTCCTGCGAGAAGTTGAAATTGACTGATTGAACCTTTTTTTTTTTTTTGCACATGGCGGCGGAGGCCTAAAGCGAAAAGGTTTTATAAAACCCAGCTGAAGGCCTAGGACTGGGGCGAGGGGGCTCTGAGTGCCGCCCCTGGCACCCGTGCCATAGGTTCGCCACCACTGTCCTATGGGATGGATTATGGGAAGAAGATGCTTGTAATTTTTAGGAAGTGAAGGATCGCTATTTTTTTTCCTGCACCTGCTGTGATGAAAGTTGGATGTCACTTCTTTTAATATTTCTTTTCTCAAGCAGAACTTTAGAAATACTCAACTTTAGATATATTCTTCGAACATTCCCTGTTCATCCACCATGGGGCAAAAGTCACTTAACAACTGTCTCACTTAGCAACAGAAATATGGGGCTCAAATGCGAGCATCAGTCAAGGACTACCTGTATTGTCATGTATACTGGTAGTCCTATGACCACAATGGAGCCCGAATTTTCTGTTGTTAAGTGAGACATTTGTTAAGTGAATTTTGCTCCATTTTACCTTTCTTGCCACAGTTGTTAAGTGGATCACTGCAGTTGTTAAGTGAATCACACGGTTGTTAAGTGATTCTGGCTTCATCATTGACTTTGTTGGTCAGAAGGTCGCAGAAGGGGATCACCTGAACCCGGGACACTGCGACTGTCATAGATATGAGTCAGTTGCTGAGCATCTGAGTGTTGAACACGTGATTGTGGGGATGCTGCAATGGTCGTAAGTGTGAAAAACGGTCAGAAGTCAGTTTTTAACTTGAATGATCATTAAACAAACTGTTGTAAGTCAAGGACAAGCTATAATTAAGCTTCCATATACCGAAAACTAGAAGAATTCTGATCCTTTTCCTTAAATTCATTTCAGGCAAAGGCTGACTTGGAGCCAAGTGATCGTATCAGATCTTTGAATCTGTCTGACCAGTGCTTAATCCATCCGCCATTTTGTTCTCCTGAAATTAGGAACTGGTCAACTTGCTACTGACCGGCAAGGCCGTATCCAACGTCTTCAACGATATGATGGAGCTGGACTCAGGAAACGGCAACATCACCGTCCTGAAAGGCGTCACTGGCCGTAGCGACCTGGGCTTGCTGTCCCTCTTTGAGCATTACGACGTCTGTCAGGTATGGAGGAGACTTGTGGAAAAGCTGGGGTTGACGTCCCTTTGTCTGAAATCACGTGAAGTGTTAGTACCACTTTATAAAGCCTTGGTAAGACCACACCTGGAATACGGCATCCCGTTTTGGTCGCCATGATGTAAACAAGGTGTTGAGACTCTGGAAAGAGTGCAGAGAAGAGCAGCAAAGGTGATCAGGGGACTGGAGGCTAAAACATATAAGGAACGGTTGCTGGAATTGGGTAGGTCTAGTTCAGGGGTAGGCCACCTTGGCTCTTTTATGACTCGTGGACTTCAACTCCCAGAATTCCTGAGCCAGCCATGCTGAGGGGAAAGGGAGAGGTTTCCAAGCTGAGCCATGCTGGCTCAGGAATTCTGGGAGTTGAAGTCCACAAGTCATAAAAGAGCCAAGGTTGCCTACCCCTGGTCTAGTTTAATGAAGAGAAGGACGAGGGGGGACATGATAGCAGCGTTCCAATATCTCAGGAGCTGCCCCAAAGAAGAGGGAGTCAAACTGTTCTCCAAAGCCCCTGAAGGCAGGACAAGAAGCAACAGATGGAAGCTAATCAAGGAGAGAAGCAACCTGGAACTAAGGAGAAACTTCCTGACAGTTAGAACAATTAACCAGTGGAACAATCTGCCTCCAGAAGCGGTGAATGCTCCAACACTGGAAGTTTTTAAGAAGAGACTGGACAGCCATTTGTCCGAAATGGTATAGGGTCTCCTTCCTGAGCAAGGGGCTGGACTAGAAGACCTCCAAGGTCTCTCCCAGCTCTGTTATTCTGTTATTCGAAGCTAATCAATCCATCAAGTAACTCCAAAGGAAGGTTTCATTTGAGTTGAGCTAACTAGACTTCGGTTGCCGCTGAAGTCAACACAAACATTTGCTCTTTTGGCCTACATCTCTCTGTGTGTGTCCTTTGCCTTGTTCTGTACGCCAGTTTTCTCCTTAATTCTATTTCAAGTAACTTCCTTTTTCTAATACAGGTAATCCTCGATTTAACAACCACAACTGAGCCCAAAATTTCTGTTGCCAAGCAAGACATTTGTTAATGATTTTTGCCTCATTTTCCTGCCACGGTTGCTAAGTGAATTGCTGCAGTTGTTAAGTTGGAAACCTGGTTGTTAAGTGAATCTGGCTTCCCCGTTGACTTTGCTTGTCAGAAGGTCGCAAAAGGGGATCACGTGACCTCAGGACACTGCAACCGTCATAAGTATGAGCCAGATGCCTAGCACTTGAAATCTGATCACGTGACCAAGGGAATGCTGCAACGGTCGTTAAGTGTGAAAAATGATCATAAGTCACTTTTTTCAGTGCTATTGTAGCTTTGAACAATCATTAAACGAATTGTTGTAAGTTGAGGATCTGTGGACTTCAGTTCCTAGAATTTTCCTGCTTTACTGACTGGGGAATTCTGGGAAATGAAGTCCACACACCTTCAAGTTGTCAAAGTTGAGAAACGTTGATTCTGAAGATTTGGGTCTTTTGGGAATTGTGATGCCACCCAATGTGTTCCTCTCCCTAACTGAGAACTTTGTAATCAATTAAAAGATTGTTTAACCAAAAACATTGCCAGCATTCAATATAGGGATTAGTTCGAAATACACCTCTGTACACAGAAGGGATATCAAAAATAAATAAAAAATTAAGGGGTTCGCCTGTATTTTGATGGGTTTTGAAGCGAGGGAGGGCAACTTTTATTTACTGGAGAAGCATGAAAAAAAATATCTCAGAAATAACCTTTCTGAGCTGCTTCTGTTGATGCTGGCACAGCCAGAGGCAAAAGTGGAATCCAATCCCTTGCAGCTACCCACCCAGAAATGCAGACATTCCTCATGTCCAGCGGTAAAAGAGATTAAATCCCCAGAGAAATACTGCGCAGCTTCTCTAGAAAGTGAAAATTCCTGAGGTTGACGAGGTGAATAATTTTTCCTCCAGTTTGTGTGCTTCTCACCATTGCTTTGTGCAACAACACTAGGCGGCACCCATAATGCTCCTCTTTTACTTTTGCTTTTTACTCTTTGCTTTATATTTTTCATCACTTTACTCTTTACTCTTTACTTTTTACTTCTTACTTTATACTTTGCTTTTTACTTTACTCTTTATTTTACTCTTTATTCTTTATTTTGCTCTTTACTCTTTATTCTACTTTTTACTTTACTCTTTACTTCTTACTCTTTACTTATACTTTGCTTTTTTACTTTTTACTTACTCTACTCTTTATTTACTCTTTATTTTACTCTATTCTTTGCTTTACTTGACTCTTTATTCTTTACTCTTTATTTTACTCTTTATTCTTTTTTACTTTACTCTTTACTTCTTACTCTTTACTTATACTTTGCTTTTTTACTTTTTACTTACTCTACTTTACTCTTTATTTACTCTTTATTTTACTCTATTCTTTGCTTTACTTGACTCTTTATTCTTTACTCTTTATTTTACTCTTTATTCTTTTTTACTTTACTCTTTATTTTACTCTTTACTTTTTACTCTTAACTTTTTACTCTTTACTTTTTATTTCTTACTTTAATTTATACTTTGCTTTTTACTTTACTTTACTTTTTACTTCTTACTTTATACTTTGCTTTTTATTTTACTCCTTACTTTTTACTTTACTCTTTATTTTACTGTTTACTCTTTACTTTACTCTACTTTTTACTTTACTCTTTACTTCTTACATTAATTTATACTTTGCTTTTTTACTTTACTCCTTACTTTTTATTTTACTCTTTATTTTATTTTACTCTTTGCTTTACTCGTTACTTCTTTAATTTATACTTTAGTTTTTACTTTACTTTAGTTTATACTTTAGTGTACTTTTTATCCTACCATGATCTGATCTCCATCCATATCCTATTTTTCTTCTTCTTGGCACCTTTATTCTTTGGCTTCTCTCTCCTACAATTGTAACCTTTGGGGATCAAAACTAGTGCCTGTTTTAGGGCATTTTCTCTAAAAAAAATAAAAAATTAAAAACCAACAAGCTGGCTGGCGAATACTAAGAGTTGAAGTCCACACATCTTAAAGTTGCTGAAGTTGAGAAACAGCCGTGTAAACCAATACTGTTACGACAAACACCCTTTATTCTTGCAAAGATTAATTTCACAGAAAAGAATACTGGATTAGGCTGTTGTCATCATCTCTTGCTCCTCTGGCAAAAGCAGATAATAGGATCTCTTCCCTTGTTTACCGAAGGAAACCCTTTTCAAGTTTTGTTGGGTTTTTTTTTTTGCCCTGGCTCCATTACAACCATCACAACTGTTGCTATTTATATAAAATGACCTACAAAGACAGAAATCAGATCGGCATTACTGTTTTGTTTTTCATGGGGATTTCTGCACCGGTCCTGACTTCTGGGTCATTCTGACTTCTGGGGTCTTGAGCCAAAAGTTTGCTCTCGTACACTGTAGTCCTCGACTTACAAAGTGACCGATCGAAGTTACAACAGCACTGAGAAAAGTGGCTTATGATCGTTTTTCACGCTTACGACCGTTGCAGCATCCCCCATGGTCACGTGATCGAAATTCAGACGCTTGGCAACTGACTCGTATTTATGACAGTTGTTGTCTCCCAGGGTCCTGTGATCCCTTTTTGTGACCTTCTGATAAGCAAAGTCAATGGGGAAGCCAGATTCACTTAACAACCATGTTAGTAATTTAACTACTGCAGTGATTCACTTAACAATTGTGGCAAGAAAGGCAAGACTGACCTTCTCAAGTTGATCTGTCTCCAACCTGGTCCTTCAAGTCTTCCAATGGTTGCCCCATCGTTGGCACTTAGTGACCAGATAGATAGACTATCTCAGGATGATCTGTCTCCAACCTGGTCCTTCAGGTCTTCCAATGGTGTCCCCATCTCCACTGTAACTTAATCCATCCACCTTCTGCTGGTCTTCCTCATCTCTTTCCTTCCTTATTTTCCTCCGTAATGGACTTCCTTATTTTCCTCCGTAAGGGAGCTGGGTGATTGACTGATTGATTGATTGCATGCCTTAATATTGACTTTTAGCGACCATATGGATTGATCTTTTCCAGGGAAATCGGACCCCAGTCTGATCCTTTAAGTCTTCCTGTGGACCTTCCATCACTTCTATAATGGAGTCTGTCTGGCTTGCTGCTGATTGTCCTCTTCTTCTCTTCCTTCCACCTTTTCCACCACCGTAGTCCTCTTCAATGTGCTAAGTCTTTACATTGAATGATTACATGCCATCAAATTGGTGATGAGTCCAACATAGATTGATCTTCCACTTAACAATCTGTCCTGGTCCTTCAAGTCTTCCAATGATGTACTCACTGCTGCTGTAACTGAATCTGGTTGTCCTCTTCTGCTGGTTATCCTCTTCTTTCTTTCCATCTTTCCCAGCATTATGGACTTCTCAAGGAACATGGGTCTTCACACTGGTTGATTGGTGGTGAGCCATGATTGATGGTGTGTTGACACTTAATGTCCAGATAGATGAATCTTCTCCAGGATGATTTGTCTCCAACCTGGCTCTTCAGGTCTTTCAGTGGTGCCCCCATCTCCACTGTAACTGAGTCCACCACCACCTCCTCCTCCTCCTCCTCCTCTTCTTCTCCCTTCTTCTTCTTCTTTCTTCCTCCTCCTCCTCCTCCTCCTCCTTCTTCTTCTTCTTCTTTTTCTTCTTCTTCCTCCTCCTCTCTCCTCCTCCTCCTCCTCCTCCTCCTCCTCCTCTCCTCCCTGCCTCCTCCTCCTCCTCCTCCTCCTCCTCCTCCTCCTCCTCCTTCTCTCCTTCTTCTTCCTGTCTTCTTCTTCTTCTTCATTCTCTTTCTTCTTTCTTTCTTCTTCTTCTTCTTCTTCTTCTTCTTCTTCTCCTTCTTCTTCTCCTTCTTCTTCTTCTTCTTCCACCTTTCCCAGCTCCAGAGCCTTCTTTAAGTTGAATAACAGAACACATAACCCTCAACTTAACAACCATTTGTTTAATGACCATTCAAAATTACGAGAGCACTGGAAAAAGTGACTTATGACCTCACATTGATTGCGGTTGTACCGTCTCCACAGTTATATGATCAAACTTCAGCAGCTTGCAACAGGCATGTATTTATGATAGCTGCAGCATCCCGATCTCCTGAGAACGTCATTTGCAGATTTCCTAGGCAGCTTCTGATAAGCGAAGTCACTGGGGAAGCTAGATTTGCTTAACAACCCACACGATTCGTTTAAGAACTGTAGTGACTCTCTTAACTACCATGGCAAAAAGAGTCGTAAAACTGGGATAAAACTTGCTTAATAACTGCCTTGCTTAGCATAGAAATGTTCAACTCAATTGTGGATCCATGTTGAAGATTATCCTATAAAGGCTTCCTGGAGGAGGTTTTAGATGCCTACATAACATAATCCAACTTACCTGGACGGAAACTGCTGGTTGATGGATTTCAGAAAGGTGGCTGCACTATCTAACCTGTGTTTGGCATGATTTCAGCGTGCAACCTTGTTCCTTTTCCAGAATCCTCTTAAACCCTCGAAGGCAGAAGGGACACAGAATAACAGAATATCATAGAATGGAATGGAATGGAATGGAATGGAAAAGAAGAGAAGAAGAGAAGAGAAGAGAAAGAAGAGAAAGAAGAGAAGAGTTGGAAGGGACCTTTGAGGACTTCTAGTTCAACCCCCTGCTCAGGCAGGAGACCTTATACCATTTCAGACAAATGGCTGTCCAGTCTCTTCTTAAAAGTTTCCAGTGTTGGAGCATTCACCGCTTCTGGAGGCAGGTTGTTCCACTGGTTAATTGTTCTAACTGTCAGGAAGTTTCTCCTTAGTTCTAGGTTGCTTCTCTCCTTGATTACTTTCCATCCGTTGCTTCTTGTCCTGCCTTCAGGCGCCTTGGAGAATAGCTTGACTCCCTCTTCTTTGTGGCAACCCCTGAGATATTGGAATACTGCTATCATGTCACCCCTCGTCCTTCTCTTCATTAAACTAGACATACCCAATTCCAGCATCCGTTCCTTATATGCTTTAGTCTCCAGTCCCCTAATCATCTGTGTTGCTCTTTTCTGTACTTTTTCTAGAGTCTCAACATCTTTTTTACATCACGGTGACCAAAACCGGATGCAGTAATTCCAAGTGTGGCCTTACCAAGGCCTTGTAGAGTGGTACTAACCCTTCACGTGATCTTGAATCTATCCCTTAAGGGCCAAGCACGGATATCCTTATTTAATCCTTTCGAGTAAACCAGTTGCAACCCTGTTTTTAAACATTTTTATAGTATCGGAAAAATGTATAAACATTTTTATAGTATGAGAAGCTTAAATACAGAATAAAGTCTACCAACCTGAATTCAGTACAACTTGCTTTTTAAAATAAAATAAAATAAAATAAAATCCTTAGATCAGTGTTCCCAACTTTGGCGACTTTAACATCCATGGACTTCAACTCCCAGAATTCCCCAGCCAGCAAAGCAAAACAAAGCTGGCTGGGGAATTCTGGGAGTTGAAGTCCACAGATCTTAAAGTCACCGAGGTTGGGAAACACACCCTTAGAGAACTACAGATAGCCCTTGACTTAACAATAATTCATTTAGTGATGGTTCAAAGTTACAACAACATTGAAAAAAGGGACTTATGACCATTTTTCACACTTATGACCCACTGCATTATCCCCATGACCACATGATCAAAATTCAGATGTCTGACTCACCTTTACGACAGTCGTAGTGTCCCGGGGTCACGTTACATTCCCTTTTGTGAACCTCTGACAAGTAAAGTCAAGGGGGATGCCAGATTCACTTAACAACCATGTTACTGGCAGTGATTCACTTAACCACTGTGGGAAGAAAGGTCGTAAAGTGGGGCAAAACTCACTTGAAGAAATGTCTCACTTAGCAACATAAACTTTGGTCTCAATTGTGGTCGTAAGTGGAGGATTATCTATATTTTCTCTATTTTAAAAGAGAAATGTTCGATTCTCCCCAGTGATTCTCTTTGTTTAGCTGGGTTGCATAAATTCTTGGAACGGTGAGCAGAGATCCCAGTTTAGAGCGGCGTTGTGGGAAGAGGGACAAACGGGCCCGTTCAGCTGGGGAAGATAAAATCGGACGGATTTCCTTTCTGAGCAGAGGCATATGGTAATACTTTGCAAAGCAAACATGGCCTTCTGCCCCCCTTGTGCCCCAACCTCAGAGTCTCTTTTGATGTCCAATTAGAAACACACTGGGATATTTCTTTGGAGTGAAGCCACAGAGGCTGCCCAAAATTTTAAAAAACTTTCTAACTTCGCAGCAGGTTTCCCACAAAATATTCAGTGAAAGTTTGCAGGAACTGGGTATGTCTAGTCTAGAGAAAAAAAGAACTAGGGGTGACGTGATAGCAGTCTTCCAATATCTCGGGGGCTGCCCCAAAGAAGAGGGGGGATGTCAAGCTATTCTCCAAAGCCCCTGAAGGCAGGATAAGAAGCAACGGATGGAAACTCATCAAGGAGAGAAGCAACCTGGAACTAAGGAGAAACTTCCTGACAGTTAGAACAATTAACCAGTGGAACAACCTGCCTCCAGAAGCGGTGAATGCTCCAACACTGGAAGTTTTTAAGGAGAGACTGGACAGCCATTTGTCTGAAACGCTATAGGGTTTCCTGCCTGAGCAGGGGGTTGGAGTAGATGACCTCCAAGGTCCCTTCCAACTCTTCTCTTCTCTTCTCTTCTCTTCTCTTCTCTTCTCTTCTCTTCTCTTCTCTTCTCTTCTCTTCTCTTCTCTTCTCTTCTCTTCTCTTCTCTTCTCTTCTCTTCTCTTCTCTTCCCTTTTCTCTTCTTCTCCTCTTCCCCTCTCTCCCTCCCTCCATCCCTTCCTTCCTTCTCTTCCTTTCCCTCCTTTCCTTCCTTCCTTCCTTGCTTCCCTTCCTCCCTCCCTCCTTCTTCCTCCCCTCCCCTTCCCTTCCCTCCCCTCCCCTCCCCTTCCCTCCCCTTCCCTCCCTCTCCCCTCCCCTCCCCCCCTCCCATTCCATTCCATCAGGATGCTGGCCCCATCTCCTGACTGATGCTTCTTTGCTTTTTTATATGTGACATGTGCTTAAAAAAAAAAAAAGGTAGGACTTTGATCGTGCAGCCATGATACTGTCTTCTCTTTCCATGGACTCCTTTGGGAACAAAAGGGTACAGGACTGTTTGCTTGGCGAGCTTTCTAAGTTATGAAAGTCCCCCCCCCAAAAAAAAGATACTTACGATCTACTTCTTGAATTTTGATAATGCCCCTCCCCCCCCCACATGGTCGCATGACTGCTTTTCAGGTGCCTGGAATTATGGTTGTAAGTTGCGACAGTTGTTAAGCGTGTCATGATTTTATGACATTTTTTGCAGCGGTTGTTAAGTGAATCACTGACATTGTTAAGTGAATGCTGCTGTTGTTAACAGAATAACAGACCAGTGAATTGCGTGGTCGTTAAGCGAATCTGACTTCCCCCATTGACTTTGCTGTTCAAATTCCTGCTGGGAAGATTGCAACTGGCGATCACATGATCCCCCCCTCTCCCCGTGATGCGCAATCGCCAGGCACCCAAATTTTGATTACATGTTCATGAGGATACTGTGACGATCGTTAAGTCCCTTTTTTTTGAAATCTGTTGTAATTTCGGAACAATAACTAAACGACTGGTTTGTAAGTCAAGGACTATCTGTGTAGCTTTTTTTGGGGGGGGGGGAATCATCATAACTTCAGACCATTCGTAAGTTGAGGACTTCCTCTATGTTCCTGTAAGTGTTTCTCTGTAACATTAGTACGAACCTCTCTCAGAGGCCTAAACTCCTTCTAAAAAATACACATTAACTTTTGCTGGGCTTCCAAAGCAACGATTATTTTAAACCAGGGGTCTTCAAACTTGGCCCTTTTATGACTTGTGGACTTCAACTCCCAGAATTCCTCAGCCAGCTTGCCTGGCTGAGGAATTCTGGGAATTGAAGTCCACAAGTCATAAAAGGGCCAAGTTTGAAGACCCCTGCTTGTGGACTTCAACTCCCAGAATTCCTCAGCCAGCGTGCCTGGCTGAGGAATTCTGGGAGTTGAAGTCCACAAGTCATAAAAGGGCCAAGTTTGAAGACCCCTGCTTGTGGACTTCAACTCCCAGAATTCCTCAGCCAGCGTGCCTGGCTGAGGAATTCTGGGAGTTGAAGTCCACAAGTCATAAAAGGGCCAAGTTTGAAGACCCCTGATTTAAACAAATGCACTTTTTTTCCTTTTTCTTTTTGTTTTGCTCAGGTGGGCTGTTATCTGAAAACCCCCAGGTTTCCCATTTGGGTGGTGTGCAGTGAAAGTCACTTCAGCGTCCTCTTCTGCTTGAGAAAGGATTTGCTGGCCGACTGGAGGGTGGAACGGCTATTTGACCTGTATTATTACGACGGTTTGGCCAACCAAGAAGAGGAGATCCATCTGACCATCGGTAGGAGATTAAGATCTTTCAAGAAATATGAACACGGTCCAGGGAGGGTCGAACGTATGAGTGATAGCCTTCCCTGTAGCTTGACAGTTCATAATCCATAATTTCCCCCAACTTTATCTCCATTGGGAGCACGGACTTCTCAGATTTCATCCACGATAGCTAGGAATTCTGGAAGTTGTGGTTTCAGCAGATCTACTGATAGGGATAAAAGAGAATATCTTTAGGTCAGGACTGAACTGTGGGGTCCTTGGTACTTTTGGGGGTTGAGGGTTTTCATGCAGAGGTTTCATTACCAAGCTAGGTAACATCAATGGAGGAGGAGGAGGAAGAAGGAGGAGGGGGAGGAAGAAGAGGGGGAGGAGAAAAGGGAGGAGGAGGAGGAGGAGAAGAAGAAGAAGAAGAAGAAGAAGAAGAAGAAGAAGAAGAAGAAGAAGAAGAAGAAGAAGAAAGAGAGAGAGGAGGGGGAGGAGGAGGAGAAGAAGAAAGAAGAAGAAGAACGGTAATCAATGTGAGGTCATAAGTCACTTTTTCCAGTGCTGTCGTAATTTTGAATGGTCATTAAACAAATGGTTGTTAAGTTGAGGATTATATGTTCTGTTATTCAACTTAAAGAAGGCTCTGGAGCTGGGAAAGGTGGAAGGTGGAAGGAAAGAAGAAGAAGAAGAAGAAGAAGAAGAAGAAGAAGAAGAAGAAGAAGAAGAAGAAGAAGAAGAAGAAGAAGAGAAGAAGAAGAAGAAGAAGAAGAAGAAGAAGAAGAAGAAGAAGAAGAAGAAGAAGAAGAAGAAGAAGAAGAAGAAGAAGAAGAAGAAGAGACGAAGAAGAAGAAAGAGGGAGAGGAGGAAGAGTAGGGCGAGGAGAAGGAGGAGGACTGTGGTGGTTTTCATGCAGACATGACCGAACTAGGGATAATGAACAATCTAGAGATTAATATTGGCCAACAAGCAAGAAGTAAACAATACCCCAATCAAAAAACTACCAATTCAGACAAACAAGCCAATACTAAACAATAGCCTAATGAAGGAAGCACCAAGAAAGAAACACTGACAGGCAAGCTACTTGTATGTAAACATAGAGCAAACACCACCTCCTTCTAGCACGGATGATGTTACCTAGTTGGGTCATGAAACGTCTGCATGAAAACAACCAAGCTCAGAGAGCACCTACAGTCGTCCTCCTCCTCCTCCTCTCCTCCTCCTCCTCCTCCTCCTCCTCCTCCTCCTCCTCCCTGCAAACCCCACTGCCTTGTCGCATTGATGATGTACCCTAGTTGGGTCAGGAAGCGTCTGCAAGAAAACCACTGAACACACAGAGCACCAAGGACCTCACACATCTACTGATAGGGAGGCATTTAATTAGCTTTTTTTCCCAGAGGATTTGGGCAGAGAAATAATTTTACCTTCTTTCTTTCTCTTCCCCTTAGCCAGTTTCTTTCTGCACTAACTTTTTAAGGTTAAACTGCCCAGAGTTGTTTAAAGGAGCCTCTACCTTTAATTAATCATAATCATAAATCTTAAGTTTTGGAGATCTCTCCCAGGGACAGTTGTGAAAACAAGACAAAACAGGTCAGCAGAATTACAGGTGATTGCAGCTAAAATATTTTGGGGAAGGGCAGAATCCAATTATGCTGGGATCTGCACATTCATCTAGAACCCTTCGCCATGGACTGAAGTGCCAGGGGCATTTTTCCAAAGAAAGTGAAGAAAAAGGAGCGAGGAGAAGTAAAATAACAATAATAACTTCCCAGCGAGTCTGATTTCATTTCATCCTTTCAATTCAGTCAAATCAATGCACATATACCTACATAAATGTGATCAGCCAGAACAGCCTGTATTTTATCCTCAAAGGAAATTGGCACGTATCTGCGAGTGTGTGCATGTGTGTGCAGGTAATCCTCAACCTACGACCACAATTGAGCCCAAAATTTATGTTGCTAAGTGAGACATATGTGAATTTTGCCCCATTTTACGATTTTTCTTGCCTCAGTTGTTAAGTGAATCACTGCAGTTATTAAGTTAGTAACACAATTATTAAGCAAATCTGGGCTTCCCCCATTGACTTTGCTTGTCAGAAGGTCGCAAAAGAGGATCACGTGACCCCAGGACACTGCAACCGTCATATATACGAGTCAGTTGCCAAGCGTCTGAATTTTGATCATGTGACCGTGGGGATGCTGAAAAAGTCAAATAGCGTGAAATAGTGTGGGAAAACGGTCATGAGTCACTTTTTCCAGTGCCATTGTAACTTTAAACGGTCACTAAATAAACTGTTGTAAATCGAGGACCACCTGTACATATTTTTCTCTCTCACACACTTCCTCCATCGCTCTATCTATGTATAACCGCCAATATGAGTGTCTATAAATGCAAGTTATTAATACAGGTAGTCCTCAATTTACAACAGTTCATTTAGTGACTGTTTGAAGTTATATTGGCACTGAAAAAAAAGACTTATGACCATTTTTCATACTTACGACTGTTGTGATCACGTGATCAAAGTTCGGATGCTTGGCAACTGGCTTGGATTTACGACGGTCGCAGCATCCCAGGGTCATGTGATCCCCTTTTGCAACCTTTTGTTGGACTCGATGACCTCCAAGGTCCCTTCCAACTTTATTATTATTATTAACCTTCTGCCAAGCAAAGTCAATGGGGGAGCCAGATTCACTTAACAACCGGTTTATCAACTTAGCAACTGCAGCGATTTACTTAACAACTGTGGCAAGAAAGATGTTTAAATGGAGGAAAAACTCACTTAACACATGTCTCACTTAAAACAGAAATTTCGGACTCAATTGGGGTCGTACGTCAAGGACTGCTTGTACAGTTGGGACCAAAAACATATAGTTAATTTATGTGGTTATTAAGCGAGGCGTCACACGGTTTTACTAGCTTCTTTTTAACCACAGTTGTTAAGGAATCACCAGCAGCTTCTGAATTTCCTCCTGACTTGCTCAATGACGTAACTTGTGAGAAGCCAGCGGGGAGGATCACAAACGGCGCCCACAAAATTCTTCCTAAATGCAAACTTGTCGCCAAGATCCCAGATTGCAATCACATGACTGCGGGAACTGAGAGAAGTCAATGGGGGAAGCTGGATTCATTTAAGGACCGGATAATTCACTTAACAACTGCAGTGATTTGCTTAACAGCCGTGGCAAAAAAAGAGGTCATAAAACGGAGCTCGGAGTCTCCTTGCAGTGGAGGGGGGCTGGGCTCACTCAACAACTGCCTTGCTTAGCAGTGGAAGTTCTGGTCCCAATTCGTAAGTCACAGTCATAACTTAACGGAAATACAGCAAAATGGCAAGCTATTAAATTTTTTAAAAGTTGTCCATTGTGGCATATTTCAGGCATTTTTTTTTTTAACCTCTGCTGTCTATTAGTTCACAATTCCAAACGGGCAGTCCTGTTTTTAAGGACGTTAATCGCATTTACAGTGCACAATGCCTTCTGCCCACTTTCCTCTGTAGGTGCCCTTGTTTTTCTCCTGCCCTCTTGTTGAATTCTCACCTCCCTGGTGTAATTGCAGACCTGTGGAGCTTGACATTTCCGTCTTTTAGCCTGTTTTTTTGTCTTTGGCAGCATGAATCCTGCAAATTTTTCTGCTTTCCCGGGACGCCCACAGACCTAGCCATGCCGTCTGTTTTCCCGCAACCTCCTAGGAGACTGGATTTCTTTTTTTTTTGGGGGGGATGAATTGTTTTAAAAGAAATTGGGTAGAATTTGCTACTTTGCTGCTGCCAATTCCCTTTCCTTCTTTCTGGATTTGGGGCAACTTTTGGGCCAGAGGTTAGCATCTATATTACATCAGAATAGAATAGAATAGAATAGAATAGAATAGAATAGAATAGAATAGAACGGAACGGAACGGAACGGAACGGAACGGAACGGAATGGAACGGAACGGAACGGAACGGAACGGAACGGAACGGAACGGAACAGAATAGAATAGAATAGAATAGAATAGAATAGAATAGAATAGAATAGAATAGAATAGAATAGAATAGAATAGAATAGAAAATATGGAATGGAATGGAATGGAATGGAATGGAATAGAATAGAAAATATGGAATGGAATGGAATGGAATAGAATAGAATAGAATAGAATAGAATAGAATAGAATAGAATAGAATAGAATAGAATAGAACGGAACGGAACGGAACAGAGTGGAGTGGAACGGAGCAGAGCAGAGCAGAGCAGAGCAGAGCAGAGCAGAGCAGAACAGAACAGAACAGAACAGAGTAGAATGGAATGGAGTAGAGTAGAGTAGAACAGAACAGAACGGAGTGGAATGGAATAGAGTAGAATAGAATAGAATAGAATAGAGTAGAGTAGAGTAGAGTAGAGTAGAGTAGAGTAGAGTAGAATAGAATAGAATAGAATAGAATAGAATAGAATAGAATAGAATAGAATAGAATAGAATAGAATAGAATGGAATGGAATATGGAATGAAATGGAATGGAGTGGAATGGAGCGGAGCAGAGTAGAACAGAACAGAACAACAGAACAGAGTAGAATGGAATGGAGTAGAGTAGAATAGAGTAGAGTAGAACAGAACAGAACGGAGTGGAATGGAATAGAGTAGAATAGAATAGAATAGAATGGAATGGAATGGAATGGAATGGAATGGAATATGGAATGGAATGGAATAGAAAATAGAATAGAATAGAATAGAATAGAATAGAATAGAATAGAATAGAATAGAATAGAATAGAATGGAATGGAATGGAGCGGAGCGGAGCGGAGCGGAATGGAGTGGAGCGGAGCGGAGCAGAGCAGAGTAGATCAGAACAGAACAGAACAGAACAACAACAGAGTAGAATGGAATGGAATAGAAAATAGAATAGAATAGAATAGAATAGAATAGAATAGAATAGAATAGAATAGAATAGAATAGAATAGAATAGAATAGAATAGAATAGAATAGAATAGAACTGGAAGGGACGTTGACGATCATCACAGTTTCTCCATCAAACGTAACATCAGAAGAACTTTGAGGTTGACCAAGCCAAAATCCATGGGACCCAAGAATTGGTTGTTGTTCAGTTGCTAAGTAACGTCCGACTCTTTGTGACCCCATGAACCAAGCCCCCATCCTCCACTGTCCCCTGGAGTCTGTCCAAATTCATGCTCTTTGTGTCGGTGACCCTATCTAACCGTCTCATCCCCTGCCATCCCCTTCTCCTTCCGCCTTCCATCTTTCCCAACATCAGGATCTTCTCCAAGGAGTCCTCTCTCTTCTCATTTGGTGGCCAAAGTATTTGGGCTTCGGCTTCATGATCTGTCCTTCCAAAGGACAGTCAGGGTTGACTTCCTTTAGCGTTGACCGATTGGATCTCCTTGCAGCCCAAGGGACTCGTAAGAATCTTCCCCACAAATGAAAAGCATCAATTCTTCAAGTGCTCAAGCTTCCTTATGGTCCGTCTCTCACAGCCATACATTACTCCTGGCAAAACCAGAGCTTTGGCCACAGGGAGCTTTGCCGGGAAGGTGATGTCTCTGCGTTTTAATTTGCTGTCTAGATTTGCCATAGCTTTCCTCCCAAAGAGGAAGTGCCTTTTAATTTCATGGCTGCAGTGATCCTGGAGCCCAGGAAAATAAAACTGGAGGGGCCATCAAAGTGTTGAAATCTAGGTGGAAGCCTCCATCCAGGTGTTGCTTAAGATCAGATCTATTCCAGAAGCTTATTGAGATGTGCAGGTAGTCCTCGACTTACGACCACAATTTGACCCCCAAAATCTATGTTGCTAGGTGAGAAATCTGTTAAGTGGGTTTTACCCCCATTTTAAGACCCTTATTGCCACAGTTCTTAAGTGAATCACACGGTTGTTTAAGTGAATCTGGCTTCCCCATTGACTTTTCTCATCAGAAGGTCGCAAAAGGGGATCACGTGACCCCGGGACACTACGACGGTCATAAATATGAGCCAGTTGTGCAAGTTCCTGAATCTTGATCATGTGGCCAGGGGGATCCTGCACAACAGTTGTGTGAAAGATGGCCATAAGCCACGTTCTTCAGTGCCATTATAACTTCAAACGGTCACTAAACGAATGGTTGTAAGTCAAGGACTACCTGTATGTCTGTCCAGGTTCAAAACCACTGATATATTCCAGTCATCGCCTGTTTCCTTTTAAAACCCTCTAAATGGGCTGCAGTGAATTCCGCCCTCAGTCGCCATACTGTTGTTGGCAGGTGGCATCAAAAAGGGACCGTTAATTGATGACAATTAATGCTGATGTTTTTTGTCTCCACAGACACCTCACAGCTTTCTGTGGAAAACCAAGAGAGCGACCTCGTTTCCCCTTTGGAGCTTTGCATTCGGACGAAGTAAGTGCTGGTCACCCCTGCTTTAGCTTATCGGAGTAATGGAAGAGATGGAAGGAGCATTGGAGGTCCTCTGGCCGACCAGTGGAACAGCCTGCCACCAGAAATCGTGGGCGCTCCATCATTGGAGGTTTTTAAGAAGAGGCTGGACAGTCACCTGTCTGAGATGGTATAGGTTCTCCTGCTTGATCAGGGGGCTGGACTAGAGGACCTCCAAGGTCCCTTCCAGCTTCTATTCTATTCTATTCTATTCTATTCTATTCTATTCTATTCTATTCTATTCTATTCTATTCTATTTCAGACAAGTGGCTGTCCAGTCTCTTCTTAAAATCCTCCACTAATGGAGCACCCACAACTTCTTAAAGACAAGCCATTCCACTGGTTAATTGTCCTCACTGTCAGGAAGTTTCTCCTTAGTTCCAGGTTGCTTCTCTCCTAGATTAGTTTCCATCCGTTGTTTCTTGTCCTGCCTTCAGGCGCTTTGGAGAATAGCTTGACTGCCTCTTCCTTGTTCTTTGCTTGAATAATTTCATTATATGTATATATTCTTTTTTTTTCTTTCCAAAAGCCACATACCTTTAGACAATTAACAAATGCAATGTGGGCTCCATGCCCTTAGGCAGAATTTCTGTTCTGTTCTACTCTGTGTTCTACTACTGGTAGTTCTTGACTTACAACAGTTCATTTAGTGACCGTTCAAAGTTACAATGGCACTGAAAAAAGCGACTTATGATCGTTTTTCACGCTTAACGACCATTGCGGCCTTCCCATGGTCATGCGATCATATGGTCAAGTGATCAAAATTTGGATGCTGACTCATATTTATGACGGTTGCAGTGACCCGGGGTCACGTGACCCCCTTTCGCGACCTTCGGAAAATCAGTGGGAAAGCCAAATTCACTGAACAGCTGTGTTACTAGCTTAACAACTGCAGCGATTCCCTTAAGAACTATGGAAAGAAAGGTCGTAACGTGAGGACAAAACTCACTTAACAAATGTCTCATTTAGCAAGAGAAATTTTGGGCTCAGTTATGGCCGTAAGTTGAGGACCACCTGTATTTCCCCCCCCTTTTTTTTTTTTTTCAAAAGTCACGTACCTTTGGGCAATTAACAAATACACTGTGGGTTCCATGACCTTATGCAGAATTTCTGTTCTGTTCTGTGCTGTAATCTACAATACAATTACTATACTGTTGTATCTGCTTGGGTGAAGCCTTGTTCCAGTGTGCCACATTGACACAGATCAACAATCACAAGTCATTTCTTGCTTTCCAGGCCACCTTCCCCCCACCCCCCCCCCGCCTTGCCGACATGGGTGAAGATAAATAGATCTTTTTCCTTCATTCTAATTTCCCATATACATTAAAGATATATGCAGCAGACCCTTTAGCTAAAATAAAAACAAATTGGCTTCTATGGCAACTGGGAAGTGGCGTGGCTACAATCACCTCCATTGCCAATCACTTCTGAGGATTTTTTTTTTATTTAAACTCCTACAAGGGGAAGAAGAAGAAGAAGAAAAAAAATAATTGCTGGGGCGTTTAGCGCTCACGGTTGATTTAGTTGAAAAGAAATATAATAAATTTCATAACGGTCTCCAGAGCTTGCAGTTTGCAGAATGGATTTAAAAAAAACACAAAAAAACCAGGGCTGTTTTTCTTTCACAGCACTTCTTGGAATGCCTGCTCAGCCAGCCTGGAGAAACTTTAATGTTTGATCTCCTTGTGAATGATAACCTTATAGAAATATTTCCCCCAGGCTCTATCTTACTATTGCAAGGCAATTAGCACCTTCAGATTCCTTAAGGCAAGAGTCATTGGCTGCCCCTGTTAATTCAAGTCTCCAAAATATGCTTAAGAAGTTGATATGCTTTAGAAGTTCCTTGATTTTTTGGTTGGGCAAATACATTTCATGTTGCCCAAAGAAAAAGAGGAAGACTCGTCTTGTTCTCTTAATGCTTCCTTGTTTTCTGTCTCCAATGGAGGAAATAACTTGAGTTAACTCAAGAGAGAGAGCTCCGTTTGTTTTTGTTTATTTCTCTCAATCTTGGGTTCAAAAAGGCACCCGCCCCCCCCCCCCCCACATTGAAGACCTGCCTCTGTTAGCATTTATCTTGCTTGGATTCAAATCTGTGCAATGCAAAGATTTGTTTCCAAGGTCAATAAATGTTATATTCCAGTGGTGGCGAAACTATGGCAGGGGTGCCAGAGGCGGCACTCGGAGCCCTCTCTGTGGGCACGCGTGCCATTGCCCCAGTCCTAGGCCTTCAGCTGGGTTTTATAAAACCTTTTCGCTTTAGGCCTCCGCCGCCGTGTGCAAAAAAAAAAAAGGTTCAGTCAATTTCAACTTCTCGCGGGAAAAAAAAGATCTTGCAAAGTTGGAATTGATTGAACGTTTTAGTCCCACCCAGTCTGCCGTTATCACTGCAGCCACGCCCACCCAATGGGCCACGCCCACCCAATGGGCCACACCCAGGCAATGGGCCACACCCACCCGGCACTCGACGATGCATAAGTGGGTTTTGGGTTGCAGTTTGGGCACTCAGTCTCTAAAAGGTTCACTATCACTGTTATATTCCATAAAAATTCCCACTAAGGTTGTCAGGCCTAAAGGAAGAAATAAAAATATATTGGATGGCTGATGCTTCCTAGCAGGGTTTGATAAAAACAGCTAAATTACCATTTTGTGTATTTTTTTTCTCTCCTTTCGGATGACCTTTGGGGAATCCTGGGAGTTGAAGTCTGAATGTGCTAATTGGGGAATTTTGAGTGCTGATATCCACACAACTGCCATTGAATTCTGGGAGGTAAAGTCCATATGTGATTACTTGGGAATTTTGGGATCGACGTCCACAAATTCTGGCTGGGGAATTCTGGGAGATGAAGTCCACGCATGGTGGCTGATTGACTTTTTGCACGAAACAGAAAAAAAGCGAAATTATATATGGTTTTGATGATTAGAAAAAAATAGACTGTAGAAAAGAGATAAACCGTGTTGCAACCACAGAGTTAGATTAGTATAAATTTACATTTACACTTATAGCTACCGTAAAAGAAAATCAGAAGCCGTTTTTTATATTCCCTTTCTCTTTGATTTCTGCATCTTTGTTCTTCCTGTACTCCTTTTCTTCTTTTTTCATTCTCAGCATTCCTTCTTATTAGTTTTTAACCTTCCACTTTAAAATTCCAATAAAGTTTTTTTTTTTTTATTTTATAAAAACCAAGAATGGCATGCTTTATAAGGCTGATATTTTAGTTTAAAAAAAAAAAAACCATCTGTGCCAGGGAACTGAATTATTTCTGCATTCCTTTTATTTGCCCGAAGAATAAAGTCTTCTTTTTCCAGGAGAAATAAATCAGCGTCCGATACAAAAACACGATAATCGTGGTCAAACATCTCCTACAACCGTTGTGGTGGTTCAAACAGAGAGCTGAACTTTTTGCAGCTTTCTATGACTTTTTAATATTAGAAGTGACCTGGCAGGGCATCACTGCCGCTGAATTCAATGCCACTTCAGAGGGGGTTCAATTAAGGTGACAAGCAATATTGTTCCAGAAAGCTGGGTTCCCCTGCCCCAGTTTCTGTCTGTTTCTCTGCTTCCCAAGAAGATTTCAATAGCATTAGTCAGTTTGGCTCTGTTTGAAGCTAGAGCAATAAATAAGCATGAATGGTGCGCTTGTTACAAGAACAGCCAGTCTGAGCAACTAGGAGCCTCCATCCTGCAGGCGAAGGGCGCCAATTAGGAGATGCCGGCTAAGTCCTATTGTCCCGGTCGAGACACAGAAGCTGGGCTGTTAATGACAGTTAGTTGTTCCCTCCACAGTTTTGGTTGCCTTACTAAATGTGAGATGTGCGACGCCATCATGGATTCTACAGGGGCCAAGGCTGGGTTTTCACGTCCAGCCCGTGGAAGGGAGGATGGCCAGCCAGGAACATCCTGTGCAAAAAAAAGAAAGATATATTTTGGCTTTGATGCTTTAATAGATTTATATTGCATGTTTTCGTCCAAAGAACAAACCTTGGGAGCACCAGTCCTTGCTCAGAAGAAACATCCAGTGTGGTGGTGGTGTTTTTTTGTTTTTAAGTTGCAGGTAGTCCTCAGCTTATGACTATAATGGAACCTGCCCATCAGGGTCATAGGTTGTGGTGGTTGTAAAACAGCATTCACTAAGTGAATGCTGCATTGGTAAATCAAACGCCACGGTTGTTAAGTCAACCAATTGTTTACTGTTGGGGCAGTTTTGCTGAAAACCGGGGGGGGAAATGCTGGTTTTGGGTAAAAGTGTTGTAAAATGTGACCGTGGGATACTGCAAAGGCGGTCTGAGTGCCGAGGGCGCAGTGTTTGGTCATGTGACCACAGGGGAGAGAGCCTGATTGTCGAAACTTCAAATCCGTGTCTTTAGTTTTCAGGTAATTCCATGGGAATTTTGAACCGTCGCTAAGTGATCGCCGTAAGTCGAGGACTGCCTGTATGTGAGGGCTTATTTGGAGGGTGCATCTCTTTTGTTGCAGTTCTTAGAGTGACTTATTGGATGACACAGTGGCAGGGAGTCCCATAGGCAGCCCGAGAATCGCTGCTTACAAGAAACAGCCCTCCCCCCAACTGGGTGATTTTCCTGTTTTTTAAAAAAAAACAAAATTATGGTATGCAGGTAGGGTTCTCGACTTACAACAGTTCATTTAGCGACCGTTCAAAGTTACAACAAAGCTACAAAGTTGTTCACACTTATGACCATTGCGGCATCTTCACAGTCACGTGATCAAAATTCGGATGCTTGGCAACCGATTCATATTTACGACGATCGCAGCGTCCCGGGGTGGTGGTGGTGGTCACGCGATCCCCTTTTGTGACCTTCTGACAAGCAAAGTCAATGGGGGGGGGGGGAAGCCGGATTCACTTAACAACCGTGCTTCCAACTTAACAACTGCAGCAGTGATTCACTTAACCACTGTGGCAAGCAAGGTCATAAAGTGGGGCAAAACTCAGTTAACAACTGTCTCGCTTAGCGACAGAAATTTTGGGCTCAGTTGTGTGTGTTCCCCCCTTCTACTTCATGACTAAAGCCAGCAGCCTCTTCACAAACTCCTGCCCGTTTTAAGCAGCGCTCGAGTCTAGCTTTACAGGACTAGTTCCACGTAAACAACTCTTGCGAAGCCACCATAATGAATCTCTGCCTCTCTTTCAGGTGGAAGGGAGCCGTAGTCAACTGGAACGGCACAGAACCCATCTTGTGACCGATTTCTTCAAGCAGAACCAGGTTCCACCCCCAGAGTGAACCCGGCGGGCGTTTCTCGCCCCTGGCCCGATCAGATGCGAACCCACCAAAGGACCCTTCATCATGGACACGTCGTTCCCCTCCTCGCGGCCTCCAAGAAGATGGTTTGACTTCTCCTTCAAGCCTCCAACTGTTTGGAAATGAGAAGGTCAACCCAACCCAAGGAAAAAGGGCAGTAAATCTGTCGACATCCCATCAAATTCCGTTTGCTGAATCCCTGCCACATCCTGTGATTATATTGGTTGAACAATACCGATGGCAGCCCCCTTTCTTGTTGTAAAAACCAAGCGATGACAACAATCTCTGGGTCCATTTTAAAACGAGGAAACAGAAATTAAACAAACAGACAAAAAAAAAAAAAAAAGAGAGCAATTAAGCTCTCGTTCCCAAGATCATTTCTTTTGGGTAGCCCAAAATAGTTTGGAACCAAAAACATCACTGCCGATTCTTTACTTTTTTCTTTTTTTCTTTTAATTTTTTTTAAACAATTGAATTGTCATCTATTTTTAATTCAGTCCTTGGAACTCTTAGCTACTAGAGAACTAAACCGGTAGGGCCATTTTTTCTTTTAATTTCTGTAACCGGAGCTTGCCTTCTTAGACTCAAAATGTAGTTTGCCACTTCTGGACCTATAGTTCTATGTTCTGAAAATAAAAGGCCTGCAATCTTTTCATTATTTTATCTCCGTGGAGAAACAGTGGTTTCTATTTGAATAGCTCACACCTGAATTTACACTATTTGGGCAGTGTTTCACAACCACGGGAACTTTAACTTTAAGGACTTCAACTCCCAGAATTCCCCAGTAAGCACACCTTGAGACGCGTGGATCAACTCCCAGAATTCCCCAGTTCAAATAGTGAAATTGACTCATGCTGCCTGAGGAATTCTGGGAGTTGAAGTCCACTCATGCTGGCTAGGGAATTCTGGGAGTTGAAGTCCGCACATCTTAACGTTCCCAAGGTTGAGAAACACTGTCTAGAATAATCTGTGCCCCAACTATACTGTAGTGATAAAGTTGATAATGGAAATTATGGCATAAACTACCAATTTTCTTTCCTCACCATGCAAACGTTGACATATTTCACAGATAAATCAACTGATGGTCTGAATAAATGCTGGGAATTTTGGGGAGCACGACTGGAGACCTAATTTGGCATAAAAGCGACTCAGTTTTTATTACAGAAGCAGAGTTATAATCCTCTCGCTGGCTATCTGCAGGAATAAAATGCTCAAAGAGGAAAACTGGTAACTAAACCAAGTTAGGGATGACATTGCAATGGGATAAATTCTTTCCTCATTCACTTCCTAGATTCAGTTGGTGTGTAGGGGCAACTTTCAGGGGAAAAAAAGTAATTTGGTGGCCCTCTTCATTTTGAGAAGGGACAAGATAGGAAAAAACCCAAACTAAATTGCATGCTCCTTTATGTGTCTTAAGTTTCAGAATTGCAGTAGGGCTGCCTCTGCATTTTTTAAACGTTTTATCCCAGTAAGATTAAAATTCATTTTTTCTTTCCAGCTGTAAAAAAGATTGCAGGACTGTTGTGTATAATGTTAGTGGTGCTTCCTGGATCTTCCTTTCCCCCATTATTGTAGATTTAAAACGAATGTAGGGAATATTATGTGTCGTGGTATAAATAAAAAAAGAAAGCTTAATATAAAAAAAAAATCTTTTCTTTTTTTTCCAGAAGGAGGGAACACACAAAATAAATCCCAAACCTGATTAGGGATGGCTGTAGAGGGGAGTGAGGTCAAAAACGTCAAGATGGATGGTATATCTGAACAACTGAAGCTCAGGAGAAAAGGGGAGGGGCTTCAACTCTGCAGTCATGGCTGCCATCTTGACTGTTTTGACTCAAAACACACCATGGGTTCCCCCAAAGTTTTAAAGGCTGAGATTTTCTGAAAGTAAAATCCACCCAGCCCAATTTTAGGGTGACAGGTTGTCCAGAGAAAGCATCTCCAGGCTGTTTCTAGAGTTAACTCATAAATTACAACAGAGAACTTTTGCCTGTTTAGGAAAATCCTGTTTGAAAAATGCTATTTGAATAACTGGTCTGACAAAACTTTTATCCCAATTGCCCACAAAGTTTACAGAATATCAGAGTTGGAAGGGACCTTGGAGGCCATCTAGTCCAACCCCGTGCTCAGGCAGGAAACCCTATACCATTTCAGACAAGTAGCTGTCCAGTCTCTTCTTAAAAACCTCCAGTGTTGGAACATTCACAGCTTCTGGAGGCAGGTTGTTCCACTGGTTAATTTTTCTAACTGTCAGGAAATTTCTCCTCAGTTCCAGGTTGCTTCTCTCCTTGGTTAGTTTCCATCCGTTGCTTCTTGTCCTGCCTTCGGGTGCTTTGGAGAATAGCTTGACTCTCTCTTCTTTGTGGCAACCCCTGAGATACTTGAAGACTGCTATCATGTCACCCCTCGTCCTTCTCTTCATTAAACTAGACATACCCAATTCCTGCAGCCGATCCTTATATGTTTTAGCCTCTAACCCCCTTGATCATCTTTGTTGCTCTTCTCTGCACTCTTTCCAGAGTCTCAACATCTTTTTTACATCGTGGCGACCAAAACTGGATGCAGTATTCCAAGTGCGATCTTACCAAGGCATTATAAAGTGATACAGGTAGCCCATGACTTACAACAGTTCATTTAGTGACTGTTCAAGGTTACAGCGGCACTGAAAAAGTGACTGATGACCGTTTCCACACTTGTGACCATTCCAGCACCCCCCTGGCCATGTGATCAAAATTCAGACGCTTGGCAAATGACTCATATTTATGACGGTTGCAGTATTTCAGGTTTTTGTGACCTTCTGACAAGCAAAGTCAACGGGGAAGCCCAATTGCCTGTATTTCTTTGAAGACGTTTCACTTCTCATCCAAGAAGCTTCTTCGACTCTTACTAGATGGTGGGGAATGGAAGGCTCCACACCCATTTGCACCACTCAGGTGAACCTGAGGACAGAGATAGATAAACCTCCAAATGGCCTCAAAAACTTTTTCAAAGAATGCAAATGACCAGCTGTCTGCAAGGAGTATAAATCTTTCCATTCCCCACCATCCAGTCAGAGCTGAAGAAGCTTCTTGGAGGAGAAGCGAAACATCTTCAAAGGAAAAACAAGAAAGTCCAGTTGCCTCGTGAAAAAAGCATCTTTCGACTAAACTTGTGTTAGAGCCCTTTGAACAGAGGACTTTCCAGCCTTGTTGTGAAGTCCTCCAGCCTTTAATCCTCTTTCAAGTCATGTGGCAGCCTGTTCCACTGGTCCACAGTGTGTACAACCAGAAGCCTCTTGCTATCCAATTAGCATCTGCTATGCACAGCTGCTTTCCACAACTCTGCATCAATGTGAGCACACTGATTGAATCAACTATTGAATCAACTCCCAAAACACTGGAGGTTTTCAAGAAGAGATTGGACTTGAATGAATGGTATATAAGGTTTCCTGTTTGAGCAGGGGGTTGGATTAGAAGACCTCCAAGGTCCCTTCTCACTCTGTCGTTCTGTTACATTTCAAAGACGGAGTTGAAAACTCGGTGGTCCTCAGCACCGTTGGCAGGACTGATCTTTAAAAACATGCTTGCACGCTTTTGAACTGCTGTCTAGTTGCACAGGATAAACGTGTGCAACCCAACGATAGCTCTCTTTCTCAGTCTGATTTCTTGAGTTAATAATATGAACCAGTCTATATTATAATTGCTCTGTTATGTGCATTGTCCAGGTTAGGGCCAAGGCCAAGTCACCATATGAGAACAAACTGCTAAGCACAATACCAAGTTCCTGTTTGCTACACAAACTGGAAGAGGATGTTCCCATTGGCATCTGTTTAAGTGGACCACGCTATGGAGCAGCAGCTGTTTTTATATACCTTGTCATTAAAAAAAAATTCTACCAGGGAAGTCACCCTATCACAAAAAAGATGTAGAGAGTTTGGAAAAAAATCAGAGAAGAGCAACTAAGATGATCAAAGGCCTGGAGACTAAAATATGAAGAACGGCTGCAGGACTTGGGTTTGGCCAGTCTAAAGAAAAAAAGAAATAGGGGAGATATGATAGCAGTGTTCCAGTATCTGTGGGGCTGCCACAAGGCAGAGGGGACCAGGTTGTTCACCAAAGCACCAGAGGGAAGGACGAGAAACAATGGTTGGAAACTGAACAAAGAGAGAAGCAACCTGGAATTGAGGAGAAACTTCCCAACAGTGAGGACAATCAACCAGTGGAGCAACTTGCCCCCAGAAATCGTAGGCACTCCATCACCGGAGGTTTTTAAGAAGAGACTGGACAGTCACCTGTCTGAGATGGTGTAGGTTCTCCTGCTTGATCAGGGGGCTGGATTAGAAGACCTCCAAAGTCCCTTCCAGCTTCTATTCTATTCTATTCTATTCTATTCTATTCTATTCTATTCTATTCTATTCTATTCTATTCTATTCTATTCTATTCTATTCTTCTATTCCATTCCATTCTAAACATAGGAAACAATTTACCCCCCGTGCAGGAATTAGAAGTAAGGAGGGTGGAACTTTGTTCTCCGAGCTTTTCGGTTGGTTTCTGAATGTTTTGTTACCAGGCTAGGTAACATCTTCAGCGGAGTTTGGGGGATGTCTTGTGTTGCTGTTCTCCTGCTTACAAAGGCTTTGTGTGGTCAGTAGGCCAGGTGTGGGTGTGTCAGGTGAAGGTCTTGCGATGGGGAGGTGATGTCAGGTGAGGGTCACTGGGAGGTATTAGAAGTAAAACTCAGTTTGATTTCATGGTTGCTGCTCCATCACAGGAGGTCTCAAGAAGAGATTGGACAACCATTTGTCCAGAATGGTATAGGTATCCTGCTTGAGCAGGGGGATGGACTAGATGACCTCCAACTTGGTCCCTTCCAACTCAGTCTGCATTCTCCATGCAGGAGGAAGGTCTGAGCTGAGGCAGAGTTTTGCACTTGTTTCCCCGAATATCTGTGGTCATAATGCCGAGAAAGATGGAAGGAAAGAGAAGAAGAGGACAGCCAGGAACAATGTGGATGGACTCAGCTACAATGGCCAGGAGGACACTCTCAGAAGACCTGAAGAACCAGATTAGGATACGTCATTCTTTACAGGTGGTCCCCAACATATGACCATAAGTGAACCTGTCGGTTATCGTCGTAAATCATGACAGTCATACAGTGACAGTCATCAGTGACCACTTTACAATGCCTTGGTAAGGCCACACTTGGAATACTGCATCCTGTTTTGGTCACCACGATGTAAAAAAGATGTTGAGACTCTAGAAAGAGTGCAGAGAAGAGCAACAAAGATGATTAGGAGACTGGAGGCTAAAACATACGAAGATCGGTTGCAGGAATTGCATTATGTCTAGTCTAATGAAGAGAAGGATGAGGGGTGACCTGATAGCAGTCTTCCAATATCTCAGGGGCTGCCACAAAGAAGAAGGAGTCAAGCTATTCTCCAAAGCGCCTGAAGGCAGGACAAGAAGCAACGGATGGATACTAATCAAGGAGAGAAGCAACCTAGAACTGAGGAGAAACTTCCTGACAGTGAGAACAATTAACCAGTGGAACAACCTGCCTCCAGAAGCGGTGAATGCTCCAACACTGGAAGTTTTTAAGAAGAGACTGGACAGCCATTTGTCCGAAATGGTATAGGGTTTCCTGCCTGTGTAGGGGGTTGGACTAGATGACCTCCAAGGTTCCTTCCAACATTATTATTATTATTATTATTATTATTATTATTATTATTATTATTATTATTATTATTATTATTATTATTATTATTATTATTATTATTATTATTATTATTATTATTATCATCATCATCATCATCATCATCATCATCATCATCATCATCATCATCATCATCATCATCATTATTATTTTTATTTTTATTATTATTATGACCGTTCTTTTATTGCGGTTGCTAAACGAATAAAAATCTGTAAGTGTCTGTTGGAAGACCACAAAGAACAACATAAGAGTAGATCATCATGGGAAAAAAAATCTGTTTATGTGACTGTTAGGAATTGAAAACAACTTGATGATGCACAATCTATTAATCTGAGCACCCACAATTTGTAAATACCGGTAGTCCCCAACTTATGACGATAACGGAGTCTGCCTTATGCCTATAAGTCATGATGGTCATAAGTGTGTCACCACAGGACAGGACCTGCATTTACGGCCTTTTTTTTTTCCAAGCAGCGATTTGAACGCAGCGATTGTTAAATGAATCCACGGTCATTAAGCAATCCCCTCGTTTGCTATGGGATTTTTTTGCTGGAAACCAGAAGCAAATGCCATTTTGTTTTAGCAACAACATAAATCATTGGTTGTGCAAATCAGTTGCTAAGTGCCCTAAATGCAATCACGTGACGAGGGGGGAGGTGGAACTAAGTCATAAGTATCTTTTGGGGTACCCATTGGGTGTTCAAATGGTCACTAAGCATTCAGTTGTAAGGTGAGGACTATCTAGACATGCTATCGCTAGATATGGAGATTTCATTGCTGATATAATTTAGAAATCTTCATAGCAACAACATCGTAGGCAAGAACCCTGTTAATGGTTGCACCCAAATCTAATTTGATCCACATTCTTTAACTCCAGATATGGAGTCCTGCAAAAATCTGTGGTTTTTTTTCTCTTTACTATCTTAAAGCTTTATCAAAACTTCCTTGAGAAGCTGAACTGGCTGGACGAAAGCTCTCCGTGAAGTTTTCTAGTCAAGCAGGAACCTGAAGAATTTGTCTCTTCACAGAAGGGATGAAGCAGTGAATAATTTATTACAGTCCAAGGCCAGGTCATAAAAATTAAAACAACCCAAGCAACTGGCTAAAATGATAACGCTTGACAAACAGGCTGCGAACGAACGGAGTCCTGGGTTTGGGCCAAAGTTTCTGAAAACTGCTTCTTGAAATGTTTGGAGGAGACGGTCTTTTTCAGACACAACCGCACTGCTTTAAAACACGAGAGGGTGTTTGTCTGTCTCTGTGTGGGTTTAGGCTCCGTTCCAAATCTTGGAAAAAAAACCTGCCTGGCGCAAGACCCCTTGATCATTAGCGAGAAAACACGGCTGAATTTCGCTGCCCTGTTTTTCAAGAAGCCACAAAGAATTCATAAAATGCATGGGGGAATGTACAGGACAAGCTTGTCTTGTCCCCACCTAAACTTGTACGCATCCAGGCGCATGAAACATGTATTTGGATTTGGTTATTTGGGTTTGAATAACAATAACAAAGGTGCCAAACTGCAATCTTGACAAGCATAATAAAATCGCATTTCTTTGGAACTTGAAAAAGCCCCTACCAGCATTTCTATCACATCTTCCAGCGTGAAAACACGCAAAGAACGCACCAGCCTTCTCTACAATTTCCTTATCCTTCCTGCACACATTTTAAACAATCCTCTTATCTAACAGTCCAACAAACACCCTGTCTGGCTTTGTTAGTATGTTTAAATAATGTTTTAATTGTTAGTCTTCCTATTCTTTGCCCTATGCTTAAAAATCCTCCTCTGTTTTCTTTATTGTGTGGCTGAATTTCTTTCGTTAATATCCGGTGGTTGATAAAATCAAAGTGGTGCAATAGGACGGCGTACCCAGAGTTCATCTAGCTTATCCCTCTGCATTCTGCAGGAAAACCAATCACACCATCCTCAAGATGGTGTAATTCTGGTGTATTCTCCAAAGCAACTGAAGGCAGGACAAGAAGCAACGGATGGAAACTAATCAAAGAGTAAAGCAACGTAGAACTAAGGAGAAATTTCCCATTAGTGAGAACAATTAACCAGTGGAACAACCTGCCTCCAGAAACGGTGAATGCTCCAACACTGGAAGTTTTTAAGAAGAGACTGGACAGCCATTTGTCCGAAATGGTATAGGGTTTCCTACCTGAGCACGGGGTTGGACTAGATGACCTCCAAGGTCCCTTCCAACTTTATTATTATTATTATTATTATTATTATTATTATTATTATTATTATTATTATTATTATTATTATTATTATTATTATTATTATTATTATTATTATTATTATTATTATTATTATTATTGTTGTTGTTGTTGTTGTTGTTGTTGTTGTTGTTATTATTATTATTATTATTAAAATAAGTAGATAAATGAAATGTTGAAGAAAATAAAATGGCTGTTTGGGCACGCAGCTTCTCACACGTCATATAGGGCAAGAGAGCCCGTTATCGAGATGTATTTATTATCAGTGGATAATCTGATTTACAAAAGCAGGTCGCAGAGTCCCGAAACAGAAAGGAAACAGATTGTTAAAATGACAAAAAGGTATTTAGTGCTTTATAAACAAAACCTAGTCATGTTTATGGTTTCACACACACACACACAAAAAAACCAGGACAAAACGAAAAAAAGAAAAAGAAAAAGAAATGTCAGCCAATCCACAGCTCAGGAAGATGAAGAGAGATTATTTATTTATTTATTTATTTTAAGCGTTCCAGGCTAGGGATAGATTTTGGATCCCTTGGCAAACTTTGGGAAAAGACCATTAAAAATACATCAATGCTTTATGATTTCAGTTTCCTGAATCAAGGCTTGCTGGCATGGCATGAAGTGAGTAAGGGCGATAAAATTAAGGAAGTACATGATGCTTTTGGTTGTTTTTTTTCCCATCGCATCCAACTCCTGCTCGGACAGGCACCGGTGTGGATCATGTCACGTGTGAATCAAAATGTAATGGTCAAGAATTGTTCTTCCTCCTAAATTTAATTCCTGGTGTGGGAAGTCAGCCCCCCCCCGAGAAAGAAATATTTTTGGGAATATTTAAAAGGCAGAATATTATATTTCCCTAAAGGATCTTAAAGGCAGAACCCTCCCCCCACAAGTCTCTCTGCCCCAGACAGAAACCAGGTCTGCAGAAATGCAGATGGGATAATCTTGTCAGAAAGATTGGAGCCAAGAAGCTGATGGGATTAGAAAGACAAAGATCCCTAGAATCAACAATCCCTCACACCAAAAAAATCCAACACAGGACATAGCCATCAGCCAAAGCCCCAGGGAAGCAGGATATGACCTTTGGGACATCATAGGATTAACCCACCACCATCAGAATACCAGCAAGGCACACTCAGACTCAGGTCAAAGTTCATGCCACAGGTCCAAACAAAAGCTCAAGAAGGTATAAAAACCCACCACTCCCTACTACATGTGGTCCAGTTTTTCCCAGAGCCAACTTTCTGTCTGGCTCTCCTCTTCAATAAACTCCAACCTTCCTTCTAAAGCAGTCTCCATTTTACTTATTCCCAGCTTGGACTGGACCCTCATGAAGATTTTTCTTTCGACACTGGCATTGGGAAATGTGAACTGACCATGGAAAGAAAGCTTTGAAATGAGAGAATAATTTCTCTGAAGCCATAGGGGAAAGGAAGTCCCATGGTCTATAATAGACTCTATATAGATAGTCATCGACTTACAACAGTTCATTTAGTGACCGTTCAAAGTTACAACAGCACCGGAAAAAGTGACTTAGGACTGTTTTTCACAGCTATGACCATTTCAGCATCTCCAGGGTCACACAATCAAAATTCAGATGCTTGGAAACGGACTCGTATTTACGACGGTCACAGACTCCCAGGATCACATGATCCCCTTTTACGAGCTTCTGACAAGCGAAGTCAATGGGGAAATCAGGTTCAGTTAACAACCGTGTGACTAACTTAACAACTGTAGTGATTCACTTAACAACTGTGGCCAGAAAGGTGGTAAAATGGAGGAAAATTCACTTAACAAGCGTCTCACTTAGCAACAAAACTTTTGGGCTCAGTGGCGGTCATAATTCGAGGACCATGCGTTTTGTTATATTTCTTTTCCTGATCTTCCTTTTTTTTAACCCTGATTTCTGATTGTGATAAACTTTGTTCTTGTTAACTTGATTTCTATGAGAGAACCGTGAAAGGAAAGGGAAAAGTTGCATTTTTTGCTGAATAATTACCAACTGAACTGAACAGAATGTTTGGTCATTTTGAGTTTTTTTGTTTCGAACTCAGCTGCGAGAAAAAAAAAGAAAGGATCCTGGTGCCCCGCTGTGTGAAAAGAAACAGCTTGTGCGCCAGACAAATAACGAATTTGCTGCTCTCCAGCCAAATAGTAACTTTCGGCTCTCTCTTTCCATGCAACAAATAGGTTTTGTGTCATTATTTTTTTTTAATTTAAGAGCGTAGTGAATTTGTGGCACGGACCCACATTCCTAATATGTACATGGATGCCATCATTTATTGCAGTGTTTCTAAGTCTGCAAGGACTCCACTAAGAAAACAGCTTA
Source organism: Azemiops feae (assembly GCA_023970755.1). Taxonomy (NCBI): domain Eukaryota; kingdom Metazoa; phylum Chordata; class Lepidosauria; order Squamata; family Viperidae; genus Azemiops; species Azemiops feae. The sequence continues at coordinate 718,436 of JALGBA010004194.1, forward strand.
CCCGCAGGAATCGTGGGCGCTCCATCACTGGAGTTTTTTAAGAAGAGACTGGACATTCACCTGTCTGAGATGGTATAGGTTCTCCTGCTTGAGAGGGGGGCTGGACTAGAAGACCTTCTAGGTCCCTTCCAGTTCTATTCTATTCTATTCTATTCTATTCTATTCTATTCTATTCTATTCTATTCTATTCTATTCCTTGACTTACAACAGTTTGTTTAGTAACTGTTGAAAGTTGCAATGGCACTGAAAAAAAGTGACCATTTTTCACACTTAACTGTGAGAGGGACCTCGGAGTCCTAGTGGACAATCACTTAAATATGAGCCATCAGTGTGCTGCAGCTGCCAAAAAGGCCAACACAGTGCTAGGCTGCATTAACAGAGGGATAGAATCAAGATCACGTGAAGTATTAATACCACTTTACAATGCCTTGGTAAGGCCACACTTGGAATACTGCATCCAGTTTTGGTCACGATGATGTAAAAAAGACGTTGAGACTCTAGAAAGAGTACAGAGAAGAGCAACAAAGATGATCAGGGGACTGGAGGCTAAAGCATATAAGGAACGGTTGCTGGAATTGGGTATGTCTAGTTTAATGAAGAGAAGGACGAGGGGGGACATGATAGCAGTGTTCCAATATCTCAGGGGCTGCCCCAAAGAAGAGGGAGTCAAACTATTCTCCAAAGTGCCTGAGGGCAGGACAAGAAGCAATGGATGGAAACTAATCAAGGAGAGAAGCAACCTAGAACTAAGGAGAAACTTCCTGACAGTTAGAACAATTAACCAGTGGAACAACCTGCCAGAGGCGGCACTCAGAGCCCTCTCTGTGGGCACGCGCGCCGTCGCCCCAGTCCTAGGCCTTCAGCTGGGTTTTATAAAACCTTTTCGCTTTAGGCCTCCGCCGCCGTGTGCAAAAAAAAAAAAAGGTCCAATCAGTCAATTTCAACTTCTCACGGGGAAAAAAAAGATCTTGCAAAGTTGGAATTGATTGATTGAACTTTTTAGTCCCACCCAGTCTGCCGTTACCACTGCAGCCACGCCCACCCAATGGGCCACGCCCACCCAATGGGCCACGCCCACCCAATGGGCTACACCCACCCAATGGGCCACACCCGCCCGGCACTCGACGATGCATAAGTGGGTTTGGGGTTGCAGTTTGGGCACTCTAAAAGGTTCGCCATCACTGGTATAGGGTTTCCTGCCTGAGCAGGGGGTTGGACTAGATGACCTCCAAGGTCCCTTCCAACTTTATTATTATTATTATTATTATTATTATTACTTAACGACTGTTACAGCATCCCCTCCTGATCCAAATTCAGAAGCTTGGCAATTGACTCGCTTTTACAATGATTGCAATGTCCTGGGGTCACGTGATCCTCTTTTGTGTCTTTCTCACATGCAAAGTCAACGGGGGAAGCCAGATTCACTTAACAGCTGTGTCACTAACTTAACAACTGCAGTTATTCACTTAGCAACTGTGGCTAGAAAGGTCACAAAAAGATTGTAAATTCACTGAACAGGCACCTCACTTAGCAACAGAAGTTTGAGGGTCAGCTGTCGTAATTTGAAAGTTACATGGGAGAATTTAGAACTTTGCTTCCAGCATGGCTAAAAATACAACTGGCCTTTGAAAGAAAAATATCGGAGGTGATGCACTGATAGGGTGCTTCAGTAAATAACAGGCACAGTACACGCAGAAAGCACACTGAGCACTAGCGAAGTGCGAAGGATGGAAAGACTTTGAAATACCCACAGAGGAGGAACTGCTGGAGAAGATGAATGAATCTGAAGAGAAGGAAAAATCGACTTGTGGTTAGAGAAAAAACGATAACGACATTAGTGAACGGGAACCCTTTTTGCTTTTTGCTGAAAACAGGGAAAAAAGAGCTTGGGATTGACTACCACAAAGATGTTTGATGATCGCAAAGGATAGAATGTGGAAAGAAAAGAGCCACAATATGGACTATAAAGGATAAAATATAACTGCATGTTTAACTGCAGTTAAAGATCAGAAGCCACACACACACACACACCATTTCTCTCTCTTTAATTTCTTTATTATTTACTTTTTGACTTACCGCTTTTATTTTCATCCTGCAAAAAATGTCTTCAGTAAAAATTAAATTAAAAAGAGACGGATGAAGTATAGAGGAAGCAGCTTTTCAAGGCTCAAAATTAAGAGCTCTTCTTTGCTTTACAAATTGACTTCTAGGTAGGGAATGAAATTGCTTTCGAGGTTTTACCCCATCAGCCACGCTAATACATCGACCGGCAGACAAACAGCTCTCCGGTGCTACAGCACAGGTAGTCCTCGACTTACAACCACAATTTGAACCCCAAATTTCTGTTGCTAAGCGAGACAGTTATTAAAATGAGTTTTGCCCCATTTTACGACCTATCACGGCTGTTAAGTGAGCCTGGCTTCCCCCATTGACTTTGCTTGTCAAAAGATCACAAAAGGGGATCACGTGACCCCGGGGATGCTGCGACCGTCATAAATATGAGTCAATTTGCAAATGTCTGAATTTTGATCGCGTGACCATGAAGATGATGCCAAAGTCCTAAGTATGAAAAATGTTCTCAAGTCACTTTTTCCAGTTCTGTTGTAACTCCGAACGGTCACTAAACGAATGGTTATAAGCCCAGGACTATTTGTACAGCTTCCAGATTGCTATTTTACTGTGGAAAATGGAGAGCGAGACTTTTTGCTGAGAATGATGGACTTTGGATTTTACCAGAAAGCCGGTTTAAAAAGTCCTTCCGCGGGGGGCGGGGGGGGGTTAAGATTTTTAGATTTTATTAGGGTGACGTTACCTTTCTGGGAAATGTCCCTTTGCCTTGGCTTAGCTGTCCTCTGGGTGTGACCCACAGATTCACAGCCATGAGGTAAACATCAGCAACGCTTACACACAGACACACAAACACACACTTTTTTTGGGGGGGGGCCAGCTCTGAAGTCCTTGGGGCCAGCTCTGATAAAATTGCTCTGCTTTCAGGGATTTTACCTCCCCAAAATTGTGAGTGTCTACACAATGAGAAATGAATTTTTCAGACACTTCCCTTGCAACTCCTGCAGCTGTTTGTGGCAAATGATGGGAACATTTTAGCACTCACTTAACAGCTGGCTGGGAGTTCAAAAGGGGATTGTCACTTTTTATGCCGGTGTATCCTGTCCCCAGCTGATATTTCTCTTCTGCTGGCTGTTTTCCATTCCTTTCTCTATTGTCTGCCCCCGCAGCTTTCTGAAATGGATCGGTGTTTTTCAAACGTGGCAATGTTAAGATGGGTGGATTCCCCAGTCAGCATGCCTGGATTCAACTCTTTCATGCATCTTTGGCCATGTTGACTGTTCTGACACCCTCCCTGCGGATAACTCTGCTGAGTGGTTTAGCAACATAAAAGGGATATTATAAAACATGACAACTTCCGAGTACAGATGGAGATGCTGGTCATTGTTCACAGAACCCTCTGTAGTTGAGGTCTCCAAGACCAGGTTCTCCAGTAGGGTCTTCCCATTCTACATAGTCTGGCCGTGGCTGTTCTGGAGGTCAGGATAGCTTTTTTATTGATTGACTGATTGATTAGTTGATTGGTTAGTTGGTTGATGTGTCCTCTGATTGGTGTCAATTCTTAGAAACCATATAAATGGATCTTCTCCAAGAGGATCTGTCCCCAACCTAATCCTTCAGGTCCTTCAAGATATTCTACCTACCTATTCATTGGGAAAGAGATGAAATCTATCTATCTATCTATCTATCTATCTATCTATCTATCTATCTATCTATCTATCTATCTATCTATCTATCTATCTATCTATCTATCTATCTATCATCTATCTATCTATCTATCTATCTATCTATCTATCTATCATCTATCTATCTATCTATCTATCTATCTATCTATCTATCTATCTATCTATCATCTACTATCTATCCATCCATCCATCCATCCATCACCTCCATCCATCCATCCATCCATCCATCCATCCATCCACCATCATCCTCCATCCCTCCATCCATCCTCACATCCATCCATCCATCTCCATCCATCCATCTATCTCTATCTATCTATCTATCTATCTATCTATCTCTATCTATTACTATCTTCTATCTATCTATCTATTCTATCTATCTATCTATCTATCTATCATCTTTATCTTCTATCTATCTATCTATCTATCTATCTATCTATCTATCTATCTATCTATCTTCTATCTATCTATCTATCTATCTATCTATCTATCTTATCCATCCTCCATCCACCATCCTACCATCCATCCATCCAATCCATCATCCATCCATCCATCCATCCATCCATCCATCCATCCATCCATCTCCACCTCTATATATCTTCTATCTATCTACTATCTATCTATCCTATCTATCTATCTATCTAGCTATCTACCTACCTAACTACCCATACCTTACCTACTACCTACCTATCTATCTATCTATCCTATCTATCTATCTACTATCTTCTATCTATCTATCTATCTATCATCTATCTATCTATCTATCTATCTATCTATTCTATCTATCTACTATCTATCTACTCACCTACCTACTACCTTACCTACCTACCTACCTATCTATCTATCTATCTATATCTATCTATCTATCTATCTATCTATCTATCTATCTATCTATCTATCTCTAATCTATCTACCTACCTACCTACGACCTACCTACCTACCTACCTACCTACCTACCTACCTACCTATCTATCTATCTATCTATCTATCTATCTATCTATCTATCTATCTATCTATCTATCTATCTATCTATCTATCTATCTATCTATCTATCAAATTTTTATGTCACCCATCTTGCTGTCCAAGGCAAGCAGAAATGATCTTCTGTTGAGTTTTCATTCAAGATTCAATGATCTTCAAGACTGAATTTTCCAAGTAAGTTCTTCCCATCCTATTTTATCCATGCTTTTTCTGGAGGACAGGATAGTTTTTTTAATCTTATTGGTTGATCAATAATGTGTCATCAGGTTGGTATCCACAAAAATGAGGGGCTCAACCTCTTCTCCAAAGCACCAGAAGGCAGGATAAGAAGCAACGGATGGAAACTAATCAAGGAGAGAAGCAACCTGGAATTAAGGAGAAATTTCCTGACGGTGAGGACAATTAACCAGTGGAACTGCTTGCCACCAGAAGTTGTGGGTGCTCCATCACTGGAGGTTTTTAAGAAGAGACTGGACAGCCACTTGTCTGAAATGGTATGGGGTCTCCTGTTTGAGAAAAGGGTTGGACTAGAAGACCTCCAAGGTCCCTTCCAAATCTGTTACTCTGTTATTAGCAGCCACATAGGTAGATCTTCTCCAGGAGGTTTTATCCCTAACCTAATTCTTCACATCTTTCAAGATAGAGGGAGTCCTCAACTTACAACCACAATTGAGCCAAATTTCTGTTGCTAAGCAGGACAGTTGTTAAATGAATTCTGCCGCCATTTTATGAACGTTCTTGCCACAGTTATTAAGTCAATCACTGCAGTTGTTAAGTTAGTAACAAGGTTGTTAAGTGAATCTGGCTTCTCCCTTGACTTTGTCAGAAGGTCGCAAAAGGGGGTCCCGTGACCCCGAGGACCCTGCGACCGTCATAAATGTGAGTCAATTGCCAAGCGTCTGAATTTTGATCACGTGACTATGAGGGTGCTGTAACGGTCGTAAGTGTGAAAAATGGTCATAAATTAGTTTCGGTGCCGTCGTAACTTCGAACGGTCACTGAATGAACTGTTGTAAGTTGAGGACTCTTTGTAGTTAGAAGATGAAAATGATCTCCTGTTAGGTTTTCTAGCATAGGCAGTTGAGTGACGGGTCTTAATCACATTAATCTTCATGTTCTTTTAAGGTTTAATTTATAAATATGTTGGGTTTGACTGTTACCAGCTGCTCCCAGAGGATGCCTTGACAGAGAGGGGATCCCAGTAAAATAAAATAAAAAATCAACAAGGAGATAAATGCACGGGACGCCATTTTTGGTCCATGCAGCTTTCGTGGTGTTGCAGAAGAATGCTGGATCCTGAAGTTAATGGTCCTCTGGCAAAGATCCTAAAGGCTCCCTGCTTGCTGAACTTCTTAGGAAAGGTTATCCCCTCATTCAAAATGACCTGGAACAGAAGAGGACACACCCCATCCGTCCAATCTAGTTTTCCAAAGACATTTGGAGGTGGATTTGGATAAAATAATAATAATAATGAAAACATGTTTTTGAGAACGCTATCCATCACTGACTGACAGCACGAATGTATGAAGCTGAACTGAAACAGATGACCTTTTTTTTAAATAAAATTTTCTACCCATGTCAAAAGGGGCTTCCTGTTTTTTTGGTCATTGTTTGGCATCATTTGCGAATGTATTTGAATTCCTGCACTAGCAGCAGTTCTCCTGAGCTTAATTGCTCGGAATGGCCTCTCCTCTCCCCTTTTTATTTATTTCCTCCTCCTCCTCCTCCTCCTCCTCCTCCTCCTCCTTCCCCCCAGAGAGAGAACAAGAGATTGATAAATATTTTATATATATAAAATATATATCCAAATACATACACATATGATTGAGAAAGTTTACATATACATATATATAATCTTTCTCAATCTCTCTTGCTTTCTCTCTATATATCTATATCTATATCTATATCTATATCATCTATATCTATATCTATATCTATATCTATATCTATATCTATCTATCTATCTATCTATCTATCTATCTATCTATCTATCTATCTATCTATCTATCTATCTATCTATCTATCTATCTATCTATCTATCTATCTATCTATCTATCTATCTATCTATCTATCTATCTATCTATCTATCTATCTATCTATCTATCTATCTATCTATCTATCTATCGAGAGAAAGAGAGCAAGAGAGATTGAGAAAGATTATATATATAATATGCTGGCTAGAGAATCCTGGAAGTTGAAGTCCACACATTCTAAAGGGGCCGACTTTGTAAAACACTGCCCTACAAGGACGAAATAGCACTTCTGGAGATCCCTTGTGGTCCCTTCCTTGACCTGTCCTATCTCGTGCTGATCACTGATTCCTTCCCTCTTTGATCTGGTTAAGCTCTTGGGCTGGTTTACCTGTCTCACTCTCATAATTCTGAAGAGATTTATTTGTCTATTTATTTGGCGTATGGAAAAAAAATGTTAAAAAGCTCAATCACATTCTCCACGAGCCAATATGAAACTATTTACTCTATTTACAGATTCAAAGGTAGACTAATTGTATAGTCCATACATGATGGAGTTGCATACAGAAGCTCCCTGGGGTTTCCCTGATATCGCTCAGAGGGCCCATATCACCCTGTCTGTTTTGGAGCACCACAGCTACATCCCAAAGAGGACCCAAAGGTGCTTTTTCAAGAGGCAACTGGACTTTCTTTGTTTTTCCTTGAAGACGTTTCGCTTCTCATCGAAGAGGCTTCTTCAGTTCTGACTGAATGGTGGAGGATGGAAGGACTTATATTCCTCGCAGTCATCTGGTCATCAGCGCTCTTTCTGAGAGTTGTTGAGATCACTTGGAGGCTTATCTGTGCCCTCAGAGTCACCTGATGCAGAGTGAAAATGGGTGTGGAACTTTTTTGTTACTGCTGAAAGGACCGTGTTGTAGACAGGAGACAGGTGGTGTCGTGTCCCTTCCCCTCTGCTGAGAGAGGGCTGTTCAGTTTTAACATAAATGGCCTCTTTGACCCCTCTTTCAAACCAGCGGTCCTCTCTGTCCAAAATATGGACTTTGCTGTCTTCGAAAGAGCGGCCTTTGTCTTTTAAATGCAGATGGACTGCTGAATCTTCTCCCGATGGGTTTGTCCTCCTATGTTGTGCCATGCCTTTGTGAACTGGTTGTTTTGTTTCCCCAATGTATAAATCTGCACATGTCTTGCTGCATTGTACTGCATATATACCACACTGCTCAGTTTGTGTCTGGGCGTTTTATCCTTGGGGTTTATTCTGAAGGGAAGGACTTTCCCCATTTGTGGAGGAGACTAGCGTCCCTGCCATATTTGAGTTCTAATTCTATTGAACAGGTCTTAAAGGGTAGATTGACTCCTTTTGGTTCAGCTGCAAAGCAGGGAATGTTGTGACACTCTGGAGGAGCAGTAGAGCAGGGGTCTCCAGCCTTTCCAGCTTTGCAGACCAATGGAAGAGGGGGAGGGGAAGAGGGGATGGTTCTGTGCAAGCAGCGGGCGCACATGCTTGGATGCGCAGCTCCATTTAGAATAGAACAGAACAGAATAGAACAGAACAGAACAGAACAGAACAGAACAGAATAGAATAGAATAGAATAGAATAGAATAGAATAGAATAGAATAGAATAGAACAGAATAGGACAGGACAGGACAGGATAGAATAGGATAGGATAGGAAAGGATAGGATAGAGAATAGAATAGAATAGAATAGAATAGAATAGAATAGAATAGAATAGAATAGAATAGAATAGAATAGAATAGAATAGAACAGAACAGAAGAATGAAAGAATAGAATAGAATAGAATAGAATAGAATAGAATAGAATAGAATAGAATAGAATAGAATAGAATAGAATAGAATAGAACAGAATAGGACAGGACAGGACAGGATAGAATAGGATAGGATAGGATAGGATAGGATAGAGAATAGAATAGAATAGAATAGAATAGAATAGAATAGAATAGAATAGAATAGAATAGAATAAAACAGAATAGAACAGAGGAATGAAAGAATAGAATAGAATAGAATAGAATAGAATAGAACAGAACAGAATAGAATAGAATAGAACAGAACAGAAGAATGAAAGAATAGAATAGAATAGAATAGAATAGAACAGAACAGAATAGAATAGAATAGAATAGAACAGAACAGAAGAATGAAAGAATAGAATAGAATAGAATAGAGGAATGAAAGAATAGAATAGAATAGAATAGAATAGAATAGAATAGAATAGAATAGAATAGAATAGAATAGGCTAGGCTAGGATAGGATAGAGAAGAGAATAGGATAGGAAAGGATAGAATAGAGAAGAGAATAGGATAGGATAGAATAGAATAGAATAGAGCTGGAAGGGACCTTGGAGATCTTCTATTCCAGCCCCCTGCTCAAGCAGGAGAACCTATACCATCTCAGACAAGTGCTGTCCAATGTCTTCTTAAAAACTTCCAGTGATGAACACCCTACAACTTCTGGAGGCAAACTGTTCCACTGATTAATTGTCCTCACTATCAGGAAGTTTCTCCTTAATTCCAGATTGCTTCTCTCTTTGATCAGTGAGCGATTTACGGGAGTGTTGAGCGCGCGTGCCTTCCGCTAGTGCAAATGGAGCTTCCTACGTGAACGCCTGCTGTGTGGTCTCACCCGTTACTTGTGCGGCCTGGTTGCAAACGGGGCGTGGTCCGGGGCTTGGGGTCTCCTGCACTAGAGGAACATTCTTGTGTCCAGGCCTGAAGCAGATTGAAGTTGTTACCCAGCAAGATTCTGGCTGTCCTACTAGGTGGATATTTGGCACAAAGCCTTTTGTTTACAGCTTGAAGAAGAGAATTCACCAGTTTTGAAGCTTCAGATGATCCAACAGCCATTGGCTTCTGGATCCAGCTCTCCACCTCTTGAGTTTCAAAGACTCAGGACCGCTTGCAAGCCAGACCCCATAAATCCAAGTCTCAGGGTATTGGGGACCCCACCCACTCCTATCTGACTCTATGAATGTTATTCTACTATTTTGTTTTTTATTGATTGCTAGTCCAAGAAGAAGGAAACCTCCTTTTCGCCCCCAAAAGCATCATCAAACCAGATGTATCTCCTGCAGCAAATCCGCAAACTTCCCTATAAAAATGAGGTCAAGGTTAAGGCTATTCAGGGACATAGTAAACCTGATTTTATTGCCTTTTAATAGAATGATTTCCTGCATGTTGACACAACCGTGTGGCAGGGATAATTTTATTGCGGATCTCTGGCAGCGAAGAAGCCCATTATGTCAGGAATGTCAGCCTTCTCAGGTAGACCAAATGGGAAACACAGCGAGATAAGCTAATTCTACTTTATTGCAGGGCTGCATTAACAGAAACTTGCCAAGTTTAAAAGTACAGGTTTCCCACTGTCTTTTTAAAAAGTCTGATGTATTTGTGATAATCTCAGGGGCTGCCACAAAGAAGAGGGAGTCAAGCTATTCTCCAAAGCACCCGAAGGCAGGACAAGAAACAACGGATGGAAACTAATCAAGGAGAGAAGCAACCTAGAACTTCCTGACAGTTAGAACAATTAACCAGTGGAACAACCTGCCTCCAGACGTTGTGGGTGGTCCAACACTGGAAGTTTCTAAGAAGAGATTGGACAGCTGTTTGTCTGAAATTGTATAGGTTTCCTGCCTGAGCAGGGGCTGAACTAGAAGACCTCCAAGGTCCCTTCCAACTCTGTTATTCTGTTATTCTGATAAATTTAAGAGAAATTCTATGTAACCTCTAGGATGGACCAAACAACACTTTGAGCAAGAAAGACCACTCATTTATTTATTTTTTCTATATTTCAAGGCTTTCAGAAGCCACTCATTAGATCAATATATAACGAGATGTTTTTTTTGCTAATAGCAACTAATGAAAAACTGAATTTCCCTGGTACTCAGATGTGGTTGTATCCTGAGGACTACCTGTAACATCATCTTTGTAGAAGAACTTAATAATCTAATTTCTAGAAGAGTTTTGTGGGGATGAGATCTTTCTACAACCAGGATCAGAAAACTCTACCCCATGTAATAATAATAGTAATAATAGTAATAATAATAATAATAGTAATAATAATAGTAATAGTAATAGCAATAATAATAATGATGATGATGATGATGATGATGATGATGATGATGATGATGATGATAATAATAATAATAATAATAATAATAATAATAATAATAATAATAATAATAATAATAATAATAATAATAATAATAATAATAATAATAATAATAATAATAAAGTTGGAAGTTGAATGAGAACTTCCGTAAATGAAAGGGCCAACTTATTTACCAAAGCCACTGAAGGCAGAACAAGAAACAATGGATGGAAACTAATCAAGGAGAGAAGCAACCTGGAACGGAGAAACTTTCTAACAGTGAGGACTATTAACCAGTGGAACAGCTAGCCACCAGAAGTTGTGGGTGCTTCATCACTGAAGGTTTTTAAGAAGAGACTGGATGGCCATTTATCAGAAATAGTATAGGTCTCTTGCGAGAACAGGAGGTTGGACTAGATGACCTCCAAGGTTCCTTCCAACTATATTAGTGTTAGTATTTAATTGCTTTACATGCTTCTCTCCTTTCTGATAGACTAATCTAAAATTCAGCAAAAAAAACCCCAAAACCAACCCCCCCCCCCTCGTGCTGATCCTGGATGGTAAAGTACAGAGATAATATGGTCCATGTCTCAGAGGCAAATTCTACAGTCTAGACCAGTGGTGGCGAACCTACGGCACGGGTGCCAGAGGTGGCACTCAGAGCCCTCTCTGTGGGCACGTGCGCCGTCGCCCCAGTCCTAGGCCTTCAGCTGGGTTTTATAAAACCTTTTCGCTTTAGGCCTCCGCCGCCGTGTGCAAAAAAAAAAAAAAAAGGTTCAATCAGTCAATTTCAACTTCTTGTGGAAAAAAAAAAGATCTTGCAAAGTTGGAATTGATTGATTGAACTTTTTAGTCCCACCCTGTCTGCCGTTACCACCGCAGCCACGCCCACCCAATGGGCCACACCCACCCAATGGGCCACACCCACCCGGCACTCGACGATGCATAAGTGGGTTTTGGGTTGCAGTTTGGGCACTCGATCTCTAAAAGGTTCGCCATCACTGGTCTAGACAGAAGATAATATCTTTTAAAGACATTTAATTGTTAGGTTTTTAATATTTTTATTATTAAAATACTGTTTGCTACGAGATGGATGGCAAATCAATTCAAGAAATAAAATAAAATAAAAAATAAAAAAATATAAAAAATATAAAAAATATAAAATATAAAATAATATAAAATATAAAATTAAAATGAGATGAAGCGAGGCAAGATAAGATAAGATAAGATAAAGAAAAGGGAGAATATATAAGCCCATAGCACAGTGATGGCGAACCTTTTAGAGACTGAGTGCCCAAACTGCAACCCAAAACCCACTTATGCATCGTCGAGTGCCGGGTGGGTGTGGCTCATTGGGTGGGCGTGGCCCATTGGCTGGGCATGGCTGTAGTAACGGCAGACAGCGTGGGACTAAAAAGTTCAATCAATCAATTCCAACTTTGCAAGATCTTTTTTTTCCCCGCGAGAAGTTGAAATTGACTGATTGAACCTTTTTTTTTTTTGCACACGGCGGCGGAGGCCTAAAGCGAAAAGGTTTTATAAAACCCAGCTGAAGGCCTAGGACTGGGGCGACGGCGCACGTGCCCACAGACAGGGCTCTGAGTGCCGCCTCTGGCACCCGTGCCATAGGTTCACCACCACTGCCATAGCAGATATATGTCAATCTACTTTAGGAAGTAGAAGAATTGATGACAGGTGGACCAAGGCAGTCCTAGAATGGATCCCACTTGATCAAAAGCGTCCACGAAAGATACCTAAAAAAAGATGGAGAAACGACATCAGCAAGTATTCTGGGCCCAACTGGCAAAGGACAGCTCAGGACCGTATGGGCTGGAAACATGCGGAAGAAGCCTTCATCCTGCAGTGGATAGACAATGGCTAAAATGAAAAACGAAACACTCATGTTCTCTTTGCTTGTCTCTATAGCGTATTTCTCTACCTCAGCACCTTGAAGATACGTGGACTTCAACTCCCAGAATTCTCCAGCCTGCATGTTGATTGGGGAATTCTGGGTGTTGAAGTCCACATGTCTTCAAGGCACTGCGGTTGAGAAACACTGCTCTATAGGATTCATCTTCATGTCTTGAGGGACCTTCATGGACAACTTAGAAATGGTTGCCCATTTTGAGTTAGATAGGTGGACATCTTCTAAGATTTGCCAAACATTCAGTAAGAACCAGACTGATAGGTCGGACGTGATCTTTGAATCGTTTGGACATGTTTTGCTAATACATGGCTGAAGTAGGATAAACCTCTTGGGGGGGTGGGCCAAGAACCCTAAGCTCTTAGAGAGAAACAGGATTCAGGATTCCTTACATTTATTTACTATTTCACCAAACAATTGAGATAAAGTGGCTGTCTAATCTTTCACAGCTTCTGCTCAAATTCCTACAGCTCACAAATGTGTTTCAAATTTATCAAGAATGCTGCTTCAGCATCTCCTCTTAATAGTTCAGGGAAATGAAGCTGCCCATAAGTGATTCTGGATGTACATTTTTTTTTTTGCTTAATACAGAAAAAAAGAGGCTTCTACTTCTTTAGACCCAAGACCACCAATTCCATCATTCTTGGCAGGAATACTAACCCACGTGAGAGAACTGCTATAAATAATCCTCCATGGAAGCAATGGATTGTTGCTTCTTTCTAGTCCTGAACTATTAAGATACCTCAATCTTTCCTGCTGATTTATTTTGCAGCTTGATAGTATGCGAAGGGGCCGTGTTTCTTCTTTGGGACGTTGGCCAAGCTGGTCAAAAGAGCATGTGATAAGTGGGCATCATCAGAAGATAAATCCAACTCATAACAATAATAATAATAATAATAATGTTGGAAGGGACCTTGGAGGTCATCTAGTGATCCACCCCCCTGCTCAGGCAGGAAACCCTATACCAGTGATGGCGAACCTTTTAGAGACTGAGTGCCCAAACTGCAACCCAAAACCCACTTATGTATCGTCGGGTGCCGGGTGAGCGTGGCCCATTGGGTGGGCGTGGCGAGAAGTTGAAATTGATTGATTGATTGAACCTTTTTTTTTTTTTGCACACGGAGGCGGAGGCCTAAAGCGAAAAGGTTTTATAAAACCCAGCTGAAGGCCTAGGAGTGGGGCGATGGTGCGTGTGCCCACAGAGAGGGCTCTGCGTGCCACCTGTGGCACACGTGCCATAGGTTCGCCACCATGGCCCTATACCGTTTCAGACAAATGGTTGTCCAGTCTCTTCTTTAAAACTTCCAGTGTTGGAGCATTCACCGCTTCTGGAGGCAGGTTGTTCCACTGGTTAATTGTTCTCACTGTCAGGAAATTCCTCCTTAGTTCTAGGTTGCTTCTCTCCTTGATTAGTTTCCATCCGTTGCTTCTTGTCCTGCCCTCAGGGGCTTTGGAGAATAGCTTGACCCCCTCTTCTTTGGGGCAGCCCATGAGATATTGGAAGACTACTATCAGGTCACCCCTCGTCCTCTCTTCATTAGACTAGACCAGGGGTAGGCAACCTTGGCTCTTTTATGACTCGTGGACTTCAACTCCCAGAATTCCTGAGCCAGCCATGCTGGCTCAGGAATTCTGGGAGCTGAAGTCCACGAGTCATAAAAGAGCCAAGGTTGCCTACCGCTGGACTAGACATACCCAATTCCAGCAACTGTTCCTTATATGTTTTAGCCTCCACTTCCCTAATCATCGTTGTTCCTCTCCTCTCCTCTCTTCATCTTCTCAGAGTTGGGTTTGGCATCCTTCTTTCCGCCATCGGGAAAGAACCAACATTTTTTCTCTTCAACCAGGGTTTTGAAGATGGAGTCACCGTTTTCACTTGTTGCTTCTAATGGATTTTAGCTGTTCTGCATTTTCTTTTATATTTCATATCATTTTGACTGATGTCAGGAGATATTTGCAAACCTGGAACATTTTAAGTGAGCAAAGGACGATACATAAGTTGATTCATTGATGGTGCATGTTGGTTCATCCTTCTTACTATATAGCCTTCCAGCAAACCAAAATATTTGAAATTTTATACCATTGAGATCATTCTAGCATCACCTACTTGAGACATGCACACTTCAGTTCCCAGAATCCCCCAGCCAGTCACGCTAGCTGGGAAATTCTGGGAGTTGGTCCACTTATCTTAAAGTTGCCAAGGTTGGGAAATCCTGATAGACATTGTGGCACCTTTAATTCACACACTGTGTTTGAATTAATTACCTCTCTGTTCACATAACATGTGATCTGAAATGGAATTCCAACTAACCCCAAGTATTATAGTTTATTGTGATAGTCTGATTTGTACATGTCAAGACAATAGCTGAGATGCCACCAACACAGAGAAGAGGGGATCAGCTTATTTTCCAAAGCACCAGAAGGCAGGACAAGAAACAATGGATGGAAACTAATCAGGGAGAGAAGCAACCTGGAATTAAGGAGAAACTTCCTAACAGGGAGGACAATTAACCAGCAGAATGACTTGGCCCCAGAAGCTGTGGGTGCTCCATCAGTGGAGGTTTTCAAGAAAAGATTAGACAACCATTTGTCTGGAATGGTAAAAGATCTCCTGCTTGAGGAGTGGGGTTGGACTACAAGACCTCCAAGGTCTTGGTTAATTGTCCTCACTATCAGGAAATTTCTCCTTAGTTCTAGATTGTTCCTCTCCTTGATTAGTTTCCATCCATTGCTTCTTGTCCTGCCCTCTGGTGCTTTGGAGAATAGGTGGACCTCCTCTTCCTTGTGATGCCAATCAAGGCCTATACTGATGATGCCCAACAGGCCTTCACTAATTCTACTCGATGGGGCCTTCTTGGTAGCTAGGCCCATTCAAACAATACAGAGGAAGCCATTTTGATATTTCCTTCTCAAAGAACATGCCATATACTCATTTACCAGAACTGACTAGCAGCAAGAAGGTCGGTGACGCTGAAGAAAAGCAGGACGTAAGCATGGAATATGGGTCCCTATTAAAATACTTGTGCTTTGAACATATGGGTGGCTGAAGAGATTAGAAGGAGGAAATAGAAGCTTAGTAGATGCCGTGACATCCTAAAGAACTTCCAGTTAAGGAAATCTGGTGTTTACAGTGGTCCATTGTATGCACAAACTTGTTGGAGAAAGATATCCTTGCTGTACTTATCTCCACATCTGGAATCTATCATTGACTCCAGTTCTTTCCATTTTGTTAACCCTCATGATGTTTCCTCCTAAGTCTTCAAGCTAGTCTGACCTTCTAGACCCAGATGTTTTTCAAATTTCTTCCTGGGTTTTAGAATTCCAAACTGTCACAAATTGGGACGGTTGAATTTTGAATTCTTCAACTGTCCTTGGATGTGGAATTGTAGAGAGACCCACAGTGGGATAGACTTTAGTGTACTTAATTCAAATATAGGTATTCTCGATTTACAACAGTTCATTTAGTGACCGTTCAAAGTTACAACGGCACTGAAAAAAAGTGATTTATGACCGTTTTTCACACTTACGACCACTGCGCCATCCCCGTGGTCATGTGATCAATATTCAGATGCTTGGCAACTGATTTATGACGGTTGCAGCATCCTGGGGTCACGTGATCCCCTTTTGCGACCTTCAATGGGGAAACCAGATTCACTTAACAGCCAGATTACTAACTTAACAACTGCAATGATTCATTTAACAACTGTGGCAAGAAAAATTGTAAAATGGGGCAAAACACGCTTAGCAACTGTCTTGTTTAGCAACAGAAAGATTGGGCTCAATTGTGGTTATAATAATAATAATAATAATAATAATAATAATAATAATAATAATAATAATAATAATAATAATAATAATAATAATAATAATAATAATAATAATAACAATAAAGTTGGAAGGGACCTTGGAGGTCATCAAGTCCAACCCCTGCTCAGGCAGGAAACCCTATACCATTTTGGACAAATGGCTGTCCAGTCTCTTCTTAAAAACTTCCAGTGTTGGAGCATTCACCGCCCCTGGAGGCAGGTTGTTCCACTGGTTAATTGTTCTAACTGTCAGGAAGTTTCTCCTTAGTTCTAGGTTGCTTGTCTCCTTGGTTAGTTTCCATCCGTTGCTTCTTGTCCTGCCTTCAGGCGCTTTGGAGAATAGCTTGACTCCCTCTTCTTTGTGGCAGCCCCTGAGATACTGGAAGACTGCTATCGTGTCCCCCCTTGTCCTTCTCTCCATTAAACTAGACATACCCAATTCCAGCAACCGTTCCTTATAAAGTATGTTTCTAGCCTCCAGTCCCCTAATCATCTTTGTTGCTCTTCTCTGTACTCTTTCTAGAGTCTCAACGTCTTTTTTACATCGTGGTGACCAAAACTGGATGCAGTATTCCAAGTGTGGCCTTACCAAGGCATTGTAAAGTGGTATTAATACTTCACGTGATCTTGATTCTATCCCTCTGTTAATGCAGCCTAGCACTGTGTTGGCTTTTTGGCAGCTGCAGCACACGGCTGGCTCATATTTAAGTGATTGTCCACTAGGACTCCGAGGTCCCTCTCACAGTTACTACTATTGAGCAAGGTACCCCCTATACTATACCTGTACATTTGGTTTTTCTTGCCTAAATGTAGAACCTTCCTTTTTTCACCATTGAATTTCATTTTGTTAGATAGTGCCCAGTGTTCAAGTCTGTCCAGATCCTCCTGTATCTTAAGTCTGTCTTCTGGAGTGTTGGCTATTCCTGCCAGCTTGGTGTCCTCTGCAAATTTGATGAGTTCCCCATCTATCCCCTCGTCCAAATCGTTGATGAAGATGTTGAAGAGCACTGGAAGGAAATGGAGGAAAAAAGAAAATGAACAACAAAAGAAGAAGGTGAATGGGAGAAGAAAAGCACAAAGACCATGAGGAAAAAGAGAAAGAAAATTAGAGATGGAAAAAGGCAAAAGAAAAAGAGGAAGAGATGATGGAGGGAGAAGGAGAAGGAAAGGAGAGGAAAAGAGAGAGGAGAAGGAAAAAGAAAGGAAAGAAGGAAAGGGAGAAGAAAAAAACCAAACAAGAGAGAATTAGGAGAGAAGAAGAAGGGGAAGAGAGAAGAGGAGATGGGGGAATAAATAAAAGGAGGTGGAGGAAGGTGAGAATGAAAAAAAGGAGGACAAGAAGAAGGAAAGGATCACACAAGTAATGTACAAGACTGAGCATTTTAATAGTTCCCATAGGTTTAATATGATGTTTGGACTTTTGTGGGTCACTTAAAATGAAGGTCCAAGGGTCCCACGGAAGAGAAGAGGTTACAGAACTTTCTGGAGGAGCTAGGATAGAGGTTCTGGGCTCACAATTATTTTTGTGGTACTTTCTTATCTTGCAAGTAGACAAACAGGAAATCTGGGACAGATATGTATATTTCCATCATTTCCCACTTTAAAAAAGTAAACAAAAAATGCCCATGACCACTTAATTGAAGGCCTGCCTCCTCGTAGTATATGCTGTGGTGGCAACACATGCTTCAGGTTCTCCCTCCCTCCCTTTCTCCTCCTCCTCCTCCTCCTCCTCCTCCTCCTCCTCCTCTTGGCAAACTCCCCTCCCCTCTAGCAGTGATGATGTTATCTAGTTGGGTCACGAAACGTCTGCATGAAAACCATCAAGCTTAGAGAGCACCAAGGACCCCACAGTTCAGACGTGAGCCACAAATATTCTCTTGTATTGGTTAAGCAAGGCTCTTAATTTTCAATCCAGTTTATCCTCAAACCAAGATGGAGACTGCTTCTGTCATTGTTGCTCTACTGCAGGGGTCTTCAAAGTTGGCCCTTTTATGACTTGTGGACTTCAACTCCAGTAGACCCCTGCTCTACTGTAACTCTAAGTAGATCCATGGCAATCTTACAGAAACCTGGGGATTGTTGTCCAGATTTTCCCCCACCCTCCTTCTCAGTAACAGTAGGTTCCCTGTGGGTTCTTTGTGTACAAATCGGAACAAACCGACCTGTTTGTTAGTTCATTCCAGGACAGAAGCATTAGCTGGTCAGGCGTCTCCCCAAAAGGCCGCTGCATTCTTTCTGATGGCTAATGAGGCCATGCCCATTGAACTCAACCCAAAATACACGTTACAGCTCCCCTGGAATTTCTCCAGCCTTCCGATCTTTTGAGGAGGGCTTCATTTTGGTCCTACTAAGTGCAAGAAGTGCCTCTTGATTCACTCAAAAGGATGATTCGCTTAAAGGAACCAAACTTTCGCCAGCCGCATCCCGTCTGATAAAAGACAGATGTCACCAGAAATGATCTCCAGATCTTAACACCCATCACCAAGGAAGAGTGTAGAGAAATGTGCAGCGTTCATACAACCCAGGGTTAGAATAACATGGTTTCCTCTAATCCTGAATCTTTCCAGATGCGTTGGAACTTTAATGCTTGAAATTCTGGGTCAAAACAGAGCCTGGAACCGAGATTACACTGATTTTCAGAAATGAAGTGAAAAATTATACATATAGCCCCCTGCCTCTGAGCAGCCCAGTAAAGCATTCTCCTTATAGAGGTAGTCCTTGACTTATGACCGCAACTGAGCGTAAAATTTATGTTGCTAAGCAAGACATTTGTTAAGTGAGTTTTGCCCCACTTTACGATCTTTCTTACTACAGTTGTTAAGTGAATCTCTGCAGTTGTTAAATTAGTCACAGGTTGTTAAGTGAATCTGGCTTCCCCAATCACTTTGCTTGCCAGAAGGTCGCAAAAAGGGGGTCACGTGACCCCGGGCCACTGCAACCGTCATAAAGGTGAGTCAGTTGCCAAGCGTCCAAATTTTGATCATGTGACCACGGGGCTGTTGCAACAGTTGTAAGTGTGAAAAATGGTCATAAGTCACTTTTTTCAGTGCCGTTGTAGCTTCAGACGGTTATTAAGTGAACTGTTGTAAGTCAAGGACTACCTGTATGTCCTAAAATCTGTGCAAAAATTTGGACTTCAACTCCCAGAATTCCTTAGTCAGCAAGGCCATGACAGGTAGTCCTTGACTTATAATGATTCATTTAGTGACTGTCCAGAATTGCAATGGCACTGAAAAAAGTGACTTAAACCGGTCCTTGCTCTTACGACCATCACAGCAAACCCACGGTCACGTGATCAAAATTTGATTTTTTTTTTGGGACGATCACTATGTATTTAAGATGATTGCAGTGTCCTGAGGTCAGTTGATTGACATTCCCAACGTTCCAGACCAGTTTTGGATAAGCAAAATTAATGGGGGAAGCTGGATTCACTTAACAACCATGTGATTCACTTAACAACTGCAATGATTCACTTTACAACTATAGCAAAAAAGGTTGCAAAATAGGGCAAAACTCACTTTAAAAATGTCTCACATAGCAACGGAAATTTTGGGCTCAGCTGCGGTCATAAATTGAAACCTGTAAGAGGTCTCCAGTCGGCTATAAATGAGATATTAGGAGGTTTTTTTGGAATGAAAATTTTGTTACTATACCACTGTGAGAGGACAGACTCACCTGTCTTATTGTTTAATATTTAACTCATTTAACAACTACCCTGTTTAGCAACATAAATTCTGATTGTGGTCGTAAGTCAAGGACTACCTGTACATATTTCTAAACATAGTCTCATAAAATACATGTCAGGACTTTAAAAATGCTTATCAGCATTGATTTAATTTTTTGCTCAGTAAAATTCCAAATAGCTGTAGAATCATGAAAATGATTCAAGAATTCAAGGCAAGTTTTTTTTTTAAAAAAAATGTTCTGAATTTGCCTGAGGTCCTAACTTACAAAGTACATATTTTAAAAAATAGTGTTTGATTTCACAGGCTGCAGATTATAGACTTGCTTTTCCTTGCCTTTACACAAATGAAAAACATATGTGTGCAAAAAAAAAAGAAAAAAAGAAAAAAAACCACAACAGCCCACCAACAAACCACTGGAGAAATTGTTCACTTTCTCCTAATGGAAAATAATATTTCTGGAAAACATTTATAGAATTAAAGCAGCTTGTTACAAAACGCAAATTGATGCAAATTAAAACTGATTTTGTGTGTGTAGCTATCAGGAAACCAGAACTGATTTGTCCGAAGTTCTGCCCCCAAATTAAGACAGTGCTAGGATCAACACGATCAACACCCACTTCCCTTTTTTATGGGTGTCAAGATACCTGCAAAAGTTGTGGGTGCTCCAACACTGGAGGTTTTTAAGAAGAGGTTAGACAGCCATTTGTCTGAAATGGTAGAGGGTTTCCTGCCTGAGCAGGGGGTTGAACTAGAAGATCTCCAAGGACTCTTCCAACTCTGCTACCTTGTTATCTGTCTGCTTAGCACTTGAGTGGAGACCACTAGGAGTTTATTAGCTAAAGAGTGGAGTAGAAAAGAACACACTGTAAAAAAGGTGAAATTGATAGAATATTTATAGCTCAACCTTGATCTGTGGGGTCCTTGGTGCTCCCTGAACCTGGGTGGGTGAGAATGGGTGGGATATTATTTCTTTCTTGATTGTTGCTCTAAGGCTAATTTTGCTGTTAATCTCTGCTTATCTGCAAACCATACCCCAATCAGGGAGCTCCCAAACAACCTAACAGTAAACAGCAGCCTAATCAAGGACATGGCCATCAACACTGACAGGGCAAGCCACCTGTATATAAAAAAAATGCAAATCCTATTCAGTTCTAGCACTGATGTTGTTACCTAGTTGGGTCATGAAATGTCTGCAACACCCAATCTCATCGACCATCAAGGACCCCACAATCCTCCTCCTCCTCTCCTCCTCCTCCTCCTCCTCCTCCTCCTCCTCCTCCTCCTCCTCCTCCTCCTCCTCCCTTCTCCGTACCCCACTCCCTCATAGCACTGATTATGTTACCTAGCTGGGTCATAAAATGTCTGCAAGAAAACAACTAAGTTCAGGAAGCACCCAGGACCCCAGAAAAAGATTAAAACCAAAGTACTTCTGATCAAGACTAGAAAACTGGGCAAATATGTCCCCAAACCCACCAGAGGACCTTGACTTGAAGACTTTACGCATTCAACCCCCCAGCCCCACATCTTGCCTTGAAATCAAATACATTGTTATCTTCCCATAAATAGCAATTAGCTTCAGAAACATTTGCAAGGATAAGTGAACGGGGCAGAAATAAATTCCAGGAACATCAAAATGTTTCTATCTCAGTTCAACGGTGGTTCATCTTTTCTGTATTCAGCAACTTTTAATTTGTAAAGGGCTTTTTCCTGCAAAGGCTAAAAAGCAGCTGATGGAGATAATTAAAACCCCTCTAATCCTCTTATGCGTTTCGCTTTTCAGAACACAGTGAGATCATCTCTCTTTTCTTTATATAATATTTCCATTAACTGTGAAGAGGCATTAATAAAAGAAAGAAAGAAAGTTGCTTTGTGCCTTCCTTGAAAAGCTGTTTAACCTCTCAAGGTCTATGAGTTCCAAGATCAAAGCCTTGATCAGATCTTGACCATCATCTTCTCTGTCTCAATGCTCAAATAACCACACCAGAGTGTTTGTTCTTCACTCACAACCGAATATCGACAGACTTGAACACGGGGCCCTATTCTAACAAAATGGAATTCAATGGTGAAAAAAGCAAGGTTCTACATTTAGGCAAGAAAAACCAAATGTACAGGTATAGTATAGGGGTACCTTGCTCAATAGTAGCAACTGTGAGAGGGACCTTGGAGTCCTAGTGGACAATCACTTAAATATGAGCCAGCAGTGTGCTGCAGCTGCCAAAAAGGCCAACACAGTGCTGGGCTGCATTAACAGAGGGATAGAATCAAGATTACATGAAGTGTTAATATCACTTTATAATGCTTTGGTAAGGCCACACTTGGATCCAGTTCTGTTCGCCAAAATATAAAAAAGATGTTGAGACTTGTCTAGACTGCAGAGAAGAGCAACAAAGATGATCAGGGGACTGGAGGCTAAAACATAAGAAGAACGGTTGCAGGAATTAGATATGTCTAGTTTAATGAAGAGAAGGACTAGGGGATGACATGATAGCAGTTTTCCAATATCTCAGGGGCTGCCCCAAAGAAGAGGGAGTCAAGCTATTCTCCAAAGCCCCTGAAGGCAGGACAAGAAGCAACGGATGGAAACTCATCAAGGAGAGAAGCAACCTAGAACTAAGGAGAAATTTCCTGACAGTGAGAACAATTCATCAGTGGAACAGCTTGCCACCAGAAGTTGTGGGTGCTCCATCATTGGAGGCTTTTTAAGAAGAGATTGGACAGCCATTTGTCTGGAATGATACACGGTCTCCTGCTTGAGCAGGGGTTGGACTAGAAGATCTCCAAGGTCCCTTCCAAATCTGTTATTGTGTTAAATTGAATTCAATAGTCCTTGACTTATGACTGGTTGCTTAGCAATTATTCAAAGTTATGACTTACTTGCAAAAGGGGATTTATGACGGTTGCTCCATTTCTGTGGTTAATATTGCATTACAACCATTTGCTGCATCCCATGCTCATATGACTGCATTTTAGGATGAATTTGTCTAAAACAGGCACTTATTTCTAGTTTTTGGCAAAAATCACACCATAGCAAATACATTTGGTTAATGATTATGGTCTTTGCTTAATGACTATGGCGTTCGCACTTACAACTTTTGGTCTGCATATTTACAATTGCCACATTTGTTTAACGACTGCTGCAAAAAAAATGGTGAAAAATTGTAACGACCGTTACGATTTATGACTTTAATGAGCAGGCTGCATGTGGACAGCCATTTGTCTGAAATGTTATAGAGTTTCCTGCCTGAGCAGGGGGTTGGACTAGATGACCTCCAAGGTCCCTTCCAACATCAACATCATTATATTATTATTATTATTATTATTATTATTATTATTATTATTATTATTATTATTATTATTATTATTATTATTATTATTATTATTATTATTATTATTATTATTGTTGTTGTTGTTGTTATTGTTATTGTTGTTGTTGTTGTTGTTGTTGTTGTTGTTGTTGTTGTTGTTAATCATCGCACAGTCAGCCAGATGTTCAGACTGGATTTGGCATTTTTGTCTACCTATCGAGTCCTTATCAAGGACCTGAGATAGGCAGATGTCGATGTTTGATGGCATTACAGATATCGTCGCAGGATGGAAGCAGTTCCCCGTAAAGCCGCCTTTTGCAATTGACTAATGGCGAATTTGTCAATGCCAATGGTGTTCAAGTGGTGCTCCAGTTGTTTTCGGATTGCACCCAAGGCGCCTATTACTATTGGTACTACCCTTGCTTGCTTTTGCCACAGTCTTTCTATTTCTATTTGTAGGTCTTTGTATTTTGTTATCTTCTCCAGTTCTTTCTTGTCTATTTTGCTGTCTCCAGGCACTGCCACGTCCACTATCCAGACTTCTTCTTCTTCTTCTTCTTCTTCTTCTTCTTCTTCTTCTTCTTCTTCTTCTTCTTCTTCTTCTTCTTCTTCTTCTTCTTCTTCTTCTTCTTCTTCTTCTTCCTCCTCCTCCTCCTCCTCCTCCTCCTCTTCTTCTTCTTCTTCTTCTTCTTCTTCTTCTTCTTCTTCTTCTTCTTCTCCTCCTCCTCCTCCTCCTCCTCCTCCATCATCATCATCGTCATCGTCGTCATCGTCGTCATCATCGTTATCATTATCGTTGTTGTTGTTGTTGTTGTTATTATTATTATTATTATTATTATTATTATTATTATTATTATTATTATTATTATTATTATTATTATTATTATTATTATTATTATTATTATTATTATTATTATTATTATTTATTATAACTTGAGGACTACTTGTACCATCGTGGTTTCCTAAAACGCCTTAGTACATTGTTTTTCCAAGAATTCCCCAGCCAGACAGTTAAAATCCATACATCTTAAAATCACTGAGGTTGAGAAAGCTGCTATAGTGTAAAAAGAACTTTATGTTTTTTAAAAAGAGGGTTGCACCCTTTATTAGCAAGGACAGGAATAGGGATCACTTGCAAAAATTAGGATCAAATCAAACAACAGAGCAGACTTACTATAATGGTAGTTATTTGGAAATGGGGTAAACCTTCACAGTTCCAGAAATCCTATTTTAAAGAATATAAACCTTGAAACATAAAATACATAGAGAAATATTAAGAGTCAAGCACAGTTGGGAAAATAGAAATAGATACAGGTTAGCCCTTGACTTACAACCACAATCCAAAACTTCTGTGTTAAGTGAAACAATTGTTGATTGAGTTTTGCGTCGTTTCACAAGCTTTCTTGCCCCAGTTGTTGTGAATCCCTGCAGTTGTTAAGTTAGTAATCTGGTTCTTCAGTAAATGTGGCTTCCCCACTGACTTAGATGACTTAGACGAGGGAATGGAAGGGGAACTCATCAAATTTGCAGATGACACCAAACTGGCAGGAGTAGCCAACACCCCAGAAGACAAACTCAGGATCCAAAAAGATCTTGACAAACTCGAACAATGGGATCTATCCAACAAAATGAGTTTCAATGTAGAGAAAAGCAAAGTTTTACATTTAGGCAGGAAAAAGCAAAGGTTTAAGTACAGATTAGGCGAGACCTGGCTCAAAAACAGTAACTGTGAGAGGGACCTTGGAGTCCTAGTGGACAATCACTTGACTGTGAGCCAGCCGTGTGCGGCAGCAACCAAAAAAGCTAATACAATCCTTGGTTGTATAAACAGAGGCATAGAATCAAAATCATGTGAAGTATTAGTACCGCTTTATAAAACCTTAGTAAGACCACACCTGGAATACTACATCCAGTTTTGGTCAACACATTACAAAAAAAGTGTTGAGACTTTGGAAAAAATGCAAAGTAGAGCAACTGATTAAATGCCCGGAGACTAAAACATATGAAGAACCGTTGCAGGAAATGGATATAGCCAGTCTAGAGAAAAGACGGACTGGGGGGTGACATGA
Organism: Azemiops feae; assembly: GCA_023970755.1. NCBI lineage: Eukaryota > Metazoa > Chordata > Lepidosauria > Squamata > Viperidae > Azemiops > Azemiops feae. The sequence continues at coordinate 744,027 of JALGBA010004194.1, forward strand.
TAGCAGTATTCCAGTATCTCAGGGGCTGCCCACAAAGAAGAGGGAGTCAAGCTATTCTCCAAAGCACCTGAAGGCAAAGACAAGAAGCAACGGATGGAAACTAATCAAGGAGAGAAGCAACCTGGAACTAAGGAGAAACTTCCTAACAGTGAAGACAATTAACCAGTGGAATAGCTTGCCACCAGAAGTTGTGGGTGCTCCATCACTGGAGGTTTTTAAGAAGAGACTGGAGAGCCACCTGTCTGGAATGGTATAAGGTCTCCTGCTTGAGCATGGGGTTGGACTAGAAGACCTCCAAGGTCCCTTCCAGCTCTAGTCTGATTGATTGATTGATTGACTTTGCTTGTCAGGTCACAAAATAAGATCAAATGACCCCAGGACACGGCAACTATCACAAATACGAGTCAGTTGCCAAGTTTCTGAATTATGGTCATGTGACCACAGAGATGCTGCAATGGTCATAAGTGTGAAAAACGGTCATAAGTCACTTTTTTTTAGTGCCATTGTGCCTCGGAACTGTCACTAAATGAAATGCTGTAAGTTGAGGACTATCTGTTTGGGGTCTACACTGTCCTGAAGTGTGCATGTGCTGGCTGGGGAATTCTGGGAGTTGAAGTCCACACACCTTAAAGCGGCTGAGGCTGAAAAACACTAATCTAGATAACTTTGAGAAACTCCATTACATTAAATCTGGAACTCTCTTGCCCGTCTTTTCTTGATCATTCAGTTCTACTCATCTTTGAATTGTTGTCCTTTTTTTGCATTCTCAATGTTTGGAGAACATAATCGGAGAAAAGAGAACTTTGTGTCTTACGCTCCTTTCCATTTTGGGGGATAATCCCCCCCCCAAGTATTCTCAATACTCACAGCTGGTTTTGAGTTCAATAGAAGACAAAGAGGATCATAGCCTTAGAACTAAATATCTTTATGTTGTGTCCTGGGCCTTGCTGAGTCAATCAGCAAGGCGCAGGAAACCTGCAGGACAACTGCAGAGTCCCGGGCAGACCACGTGTTTGCCCGGGACCCAGACAGGCTGTCTCCAGCCTCGTGCGCATGCGCGAGGTGGGAGAATAGCCTGCATTCATTGGTTGAGCCTCCCCTTGCAGGGGAAGTATAAAAGGGCATGTTGCCATTTTCTCACTTACTTCTGTTCAGTAAATGTCTTCAATAAAGAACATCTTTTGTACCAACTGCCTCGTCTTCATGTCTGCCTTGCGAACAGAACACTTTATATGTGAGTGGGTGGGTGAAATTAGCTCTCTGATAGCAATCTTCCAATATCTCAGGGGTTGCCCCAAAGAAGAAGGAGTCAAGCTATTCCCCAAAGCACCTGAAAGCAGGACAAGAAGCAACGGATGGAAACTGATCAAGGAGAGAAACCAACGTAGAAATAAAGAGAAATTTCCTGACTGTTAGAACAATTAATAAGTGGAACAACTTGCCTCCAAAAGTTGTGGGTGCTTCAACACTGGAAGTTTTTAAGGAGAGATTGGACAGCCATTTGTCTGAAATGGTATAGGGTTTCCTGCCTGAGCAGGGGGTTGGACTAGAAGACCTCCAAGGTCCCTTCCAACTCTGTTATTTTGATATTGTGGGACTATCAAATGTAGGTTGCAACCATTCAAAACCCCTTTTCACATAAAGTAGGATTGGGGAAGGTCTCCGAAGGAACATCACCACCACCACCCACCCCAGATATGGGAGGGAGGATTGGGAGAGGAAATACATTGCAATATTTGTAGGTGCAATTAAATCTACAAAGCCTCTTTAACAGAAGGCAATTGCTCACTTTCTTTCTATACGGGTGATCCTCGAATTATGAACACAACTGAGCCAAAAAAATTCTGTTATTATGCGAGACATTGGTTAGGTGAGTTTTGCCGCGTTTTACAACCTTTCTTGCCACAGTTGTTAAGTGAATCACTGCAGTTGATGATTTAGTAAACTGGTTGTTAAGTGAATCTGGTTTCTCATTGTCAGGTCGCAAAATGAGACCACATGGCCTTGGGACACTGCAATGGGTCATAAATATGAAACCAGTTGCCAAGCATCTGATTTTTTTTTTTAATGTTTTATTGATTTTCTAATTTTACATTTAAGTATTTAAAAAGCAACGTGGCGGCTGAGTTAATCGATAATTCAATGACATACAAGTATCTTTTAGTACCAGTCTCAAACTATCACATTAAATATTTCCTCTCTTTTCCCCTTAGTGTTTACTGTCTCATGTTTAAACTAATACAATTCTTATTATATCAATTAAATAAAAATAACATTCTTGCATTTACCAATAATTTTTAGCTTATACATATCCAGATTATTTTAACATTCAGTCTTCAAAGACAATCAATGTCCTAATTAGTTTTTGCTAATTTTTAGTTTCCCATTAATATTTAAATTTAACATTTAATATTGATAATTTCCAAGTTTTAAGTAACCAAAGTTCCCTTTATCACAATTCATCACAAAGTCTTAATATTCAGGATACACGTCTTATCTATTTGAATATATTCTATTTCTCACCATCTTACATCATCTAATCAATAATACAATATAACATTCTTACATTAACATCTGAATTTTGATCACATGATTACGTGATCCCGAGGATGCTGCAAAGGTCGTGACTGTTAAAAACGGCCACGAGTCACATTTTTCAGTGCTGTTCTAACTTCGAAAGAAACTCTTGTAAGTTGAAGATTATCTGTATTGTTCACCCAGAGATGACTGCAAAAAATACACTGCCTTATCACGAAGTAAATAAATCAACAACCAGTATTTCAGAAAAGTTGCATGTTGAAATTTCTGGGAAAGGATTTATAAAGCAAACAGCTGCTTATATATTTTGGAATGTGTTAAGGGAGATTAAAAAATTGTTTAAGTCTCAGTGGAGTTTGGGCTCGCCCATCAAAATCTTGGAATATAGTTCTCTAAAGATCACATCCGGATGCTATAATATTATCCTGATAGCCATTACTGCACACCATCTGCACATTTTATTAATGAAAATCAAGTTGCACAGTGATTAAATGTAAAGAAAATCAACTTTAATGAAATCTGGTTTAATGAAAAGAAGGACTACGGGTGACATGATAGCAGTCTTTCAGTATTTGAGGGGCTGCCACAAAGAAGAGGGGGGTCAACCTATTCTCCAAAGCATAGAAGGCAGAACAAGAAGCAATGGATGGAAACTAATCAAGGAGAGAATCAATCTAGAACTAAGGAGAATTTTCCTGACCATGAGAACAATTAACTAGTGGAATGGCTTGTCTCCATTAGTGGGGGAAAGTGGCAAGAAAGTGACAAGCAACAGGGAGAAAGCAGAACTATTTAACTCATTTTTTGCATCTGTCTTTACACAAAGGGAAAAAACAGTCCAATCTATCAAAAACAGTGCCATAAAAAACAGAATAAAAACACAAGTTAAGATAGGCAAGAAAATGGTAAGTGAGCACCTGCCCAGCCTAGACGAGTCCTACAGCCCTGTGTCTACACCTCGAAAAAATTCACTGATTGCAAGAGGAGGTGGGCTGTGTGGGAGAAGGAAGCCTTCGCGATTCATTGGGCTCTATTAAACTGGCGACACTATCTAGAAGGGAGCAAGGTGCCTTTCGAGGTATGGACTGATCACGAAAACCTAGAAGCACTGAAAACTCCCTGCAAATTGTCCCTGAAACAAGTATGATGGGCACAATATTTTAACTGATTTAACTTCACCCTAAAGTACATACCGGGAAAAAAAAACTTTTTGGCTGATGCTTTATCCAGACTACCCCAATACAAGAGCCAGCACGAAGAGGTTAATGAAGCAACTATGTCTACTCCACAAACTGCTTCTCAACTCACGCCACACAGAGTCCCACTTTTGAGAGCCCCAAACCCCAATGACTCTGGGGCAAAGAAAATAAAACAGGAGCTCCTCACTGACCAATGGTTCAAAGACAATGAAACCTCCCTAACATGCAGGGATGCTTTGGCTTACAAAGGGGGGAAGTTGTACTTGCCTGAAACCCTCCACCTTAACACACTCCGGCACGGCCATGATGTAAAACAGGCTGGGCACTTTGGATATTTAAAAACACTACACCTAATCCGCCAGCAATTTTGGTGGCCGGGATTGAAACAGGACGTAGAGAACTATGTCAGGAGTTGTGCTATATGTGCCACCATGAAAAGAATCCCAGGGAAACCCCCTGGACTATTACAACTGGTGGCGGACCCTTCCCAACCATGGGAAGAAATTGCTACGGATTTTATAGTAGACCTACCTGAAAGCAAGGGAAATACAGTTATCTGGACTGTGGTAGATCTGTTTTCAAAGCAGGCTCACTTCATTGCCTGCAAAGGGCTCCCGTCCGTCCAGCGACTAACCAAGATGTTTTCGAAACACATCTACAGACTGCATGGTGCACCGAAACGTATAATCTCAGACCGGGGGGGGGGGTGCAGTTTACAGCCAGGTTTTGGAGGGGTTTTCTTAAGCTAATTGGCTCATCTCAAGGACTGTTGTCAGCTTTTCACCCGTCTACCAATGGGGCGGCTGAATCTGCGAACTCAATGGTGGAGCAGTATCTCAGATGCTATGTGGATTATCAGCAGAAGAACTGGACTGACCTCCTCCCTTTTGCAGAGGTGGCCTACAATAACTCTGTTCATAGCACCACTGGTTTCACACCTTTTAAAGTGGCCACTGGAAACGAGTTCAGCCCAATACCCGAATATCCTCAGGGACCCTCAACCTCCCAGACACTTGACCAATGGGTGAAGGGGTGGGAAGAGGTCTGGAAAACCATGAAAATTGCTTTGAAAAAGGCTTCAGAGACATATAAAAAGCAAGCAGGTAAGAAGAGGGCTCCTCAAAGATCATTCCAAGTTGGGGAAAAGGTTTATTTGTCCATGAAGTATTTACGACTTAAGTTACCTAGTAAGAAATTAGGACCGAAGTATTTAGGACCCTTCCCCATCGTAAGGATCATTAACCCAGTTATGGAAGAATTAAAGCTTTCCAGACTCTTAGGAAAAATTCATCCTCTGCTGAAACCTTTTCGGGATTCCACCCTATGGCCTCCCCCTAAGAAGGCACCTGGATCTGCTCTCGTAGTAGCAGGACAGACTCACTATGAAGTGAAGCGTACTCTTGATTCTAGATTTTTTGAAGGAAAGCTACAGTATTTAGTGCAATGGAAAGGGTATCCGCTGTCTGAGGCCACCTGGGTTAAGTCTAGTGATGTAAAAGCTGACAGACTCATTAGCAAATTCTATAAGAAACACCCTAATAAAGCGAGAAGCAACCCCTAACTCAGTGGTGGCGAACCTATGGCATGGGTGCCAGAGGCGGCACTCAGAGCCCTCTCTGTGGGCACGCGTGCTGTCACCCCAGTCCAAGGCCTTCAGCTGGGTTTTATAAAACCTTTTCGCTTTAGGCCTCTGCCGCCGTGTGCAAAAAAAAAAAAAGGTTCAATCAGTCAATTTCAACTTCTCACGGGGAAAAAAAAAGATCTTGCAAAGTTGGAATTGATTGATTGAACTTTTTAGTCCCACCCAGTCTGCCGTTACCACCACAGCCACGCCCAGCCAATGGGTCACACCCACCCAATGGGCCATGCCCACCCAATTGGCCACACCCAGCCAATGGGCCACACCCACCCGGCACTCGACGATGCATAAGTGGGTTTGGGGTTGCAGTTTGGGCACTCAGTCTCTAAAAGGTTCGCCATCACTGTCCTAACTTATGATTTTGTTTGCATTACAGGATGTGTCCTTTTTGTAAGGGGGCCCGGATGTCAATGCTGCTAACATCGGATGTTCTTGCTTTGACAACAGATGAAAATGCAGCCATTTTCTCTTTTCCTTTTTTCTTACGCTTAGAATTAGTTAGTGCAGGGAGGGAAGTTCGGGATGCAAGCTCAGTTAGCCATAACAATAACTCTGCCGTGGGAACCCAAGGACAAACTGGGCCCAGAGCTGACAACGTTTAGGAGGGCTGGAGAGCTGGGGAGAAAGCCTGTGCTTTAAGGAAAACAATACCTCGAAGTTCTTTTGAAGGGTTTCATTTATCGGAACCATGACAGCAGGACAAGAAGCAACGGATGGAAACTAATCAAGGAGAGAAGCAACCTAGAACTAAGGAGAAACTTCCTGACAATGAGAACAATTAACCAGTGGAACAACCTGCCTCCAGGACTTGTGGGTACTTCATCACTGGAGGTTTTTAAGAAAAGACTAGACAGCCACCAGTCTGAAATGGTATAGAGCTTCCTGCCTGAGCAGGAGGTTGGACTAGAAGACCTCCAAGGTCCCTTCCAACTCTGTTATTCAGTTATTCAGTAAAACTGATGATCACAAGTATAACAATCAGCCTCAAAAGTGAAGAAGATTCTGAAGTGGGAGACACCTTCTGTTTTTCAGCATCAAAATAAATGTGTTTATTTTGGGGATGTTTTTATGTTTGATTGTTTTAACACAGGAAGTGTTAACACAGAAATTGAGATCAGGATTCCCAGTGCTAAGCAAGGCCGTTGTCACATCCGATTTTATGAACTCTCTTGCTGTGTTTATCCCAAAGATGCTTTTTCACGAGGCAACTGGAATTTCTTTTTCTTTGAAGACATTTTGCTTCAACTCCAAGAAGCTTCTTCAGCTCTGATGGGATGGTGGGGAATGGAAGTCGGAGCCGAAGAAGCTTCTTGGATGAGAAGCGAAACGTCTTCAAAGAAAAACAAGAAAGTCCAGTTGCCTCCTGAAAAAAAGCACCTTTGGGACAACCACGACCTGGAGGACTGAGAATATCCATAGACATCTTCCCATGTTTGTTAAGTGAATCGCTGCAGTTTATGTATATATTTGTTAAATTTATATATGCTGCCCATCTGGCTAAAAGGCGATTCTAGGACGCTAAATATCAATTGTTAAATGAATCACGCAGTCGTTAAATGAATTTGGCTTCCCTCATTGGCTGGTTGTAGGGAAGCCAATTGGGAAAGTTAAAATAGGGATCACATTTTAAATATACTGTATGTCGGTTGCCTAAGTACCTGAATTTTGTCCATGGAACTGCAATGGTTGTGAATCATATTTTTAGCGGCACTGTACAGGTAGTCCTCGACTTATGACCAAAATTGAGCCCAAAATGTCTGTTGCAAAGCGAGACAGTTGTTACATGAGTTTCCCGATTGACTTTGCTTGTCAGAAGGTCGCAAAAGGGGACCACATGACCCAAGGACACTTAGACCGTCATAAGTACGAGCCAGTCAGCAAACGTCCAAATTTTGATCACGTGACTGCAACCGTGATAAATATGAACCACTTGGCAAGCGTCCAATTTTGATCACGTGACCATGGGGATGCTGCAATGGTCGTAAGTGTGAAAAATGGTCATACGTCACTTTTTTCAGTGCTGTTGTGACTATGAATGGTTACTAAAGGAACAATTGTAAGTCAAGGACTGCCTGTATCATTTCCTGCATGTGTATTTAAGAGGTTTCTTCTAGGAAGGTCAAAAAAGTCAAGATGGCCACCATAACCAGAGACACTTGTCGGCATATAAATTTAATTTAAAAAACATGCCATTTTTTTACACCATACCTGGAAATGGGGTGGAGATTTAATGACATGGTTTTGGAGGCCATCTTGACTTTTTTGACCTCATCCTTCTGGACCCCCCCCCAGATGTTTCAATCCTTGAAGTGTAGGGAATATCCAATGTCCTTGGATGTATTTTCGTTTTGTCTTACAATCAGCAGATATTGTGGGAACTCACAGGATATACATCTATTTTTCAAACATCCTGAACAAAAGGCATTAAATTTGAATAGGCTTTGTGTCTGCGCTTGAAAACAATAAACTAAACAAAAAAAGGCTTTTTAAAAATATCTCATACCAAAAAAACCCCCAAACCTTATCAAGATAATCATAGCCCTCATTTTACATAAATGCAAAAAGAAATTTTAAAAAGAGAAGTTGTAAATGGAATTCTCAATTTTGCAACCTCTGAGAAATCTATTTATCTTTATAGATCATATGATTTATTTATCACTTTCTTGCTATATGTTTACTGAGAGCACCGGAGACAAATTCCATTTGTGTCCAATCACACTTGGCCAATAAAGAATCTTCTCTTCTCTTCTCTTCTCTTCTCTTCTCTTCTCTTCTCTTCTCTTCTCTTCTCTTCTCTTCTCTTCTCTTCTCTTCTCTTCCCCTCCTCCTCTCCTCTCCTCCTCTCCTCCCCTCCCCTCCCCTCCTCCTCTCCTCTCCTCTCCTCTCCTCCCCTTCACTCTCCTCTCCTCCGCTCCTTCCTCCTCTCCCTCCTCTCCTCTCCTCTCATCTCCTCTCTCTCCTCTCTCTTCTCTTCTCTCTTACTTCCCTTCCCTCCCCTCCCTCCCCTCCCTCCCCTCTCTCTATTCTATTCTATTCTATTCTATTCTATTTTTCTATTATTCTATTTCTACTCTACTCTACTCTACTCTACTCTACTCTACTCTACTCTACTCTACTCTATTCTATTCTATTCTATTCTATTCTATTCTATTCTATTCTATTCTATTCTATTCTATTCTATTCTATTCTATTCCATATAAAATCAGAATTGGCAACAATTGACAAACCACTTTTTCTCTTGCCTAGCCGGGCTATTAATTTATTTATTTTATTAGCATCATTTATAGGCTGCATTCAAATCTTGATATGACTGACATTACTATCTAAAAAGAGTATTTATTAGGCAGGATGATTTAACATAGGAAATCATGGCACTGTCTTGGAATAAAATGTTGCCATCATTGGCAATAAAATCAATATTTAAACCAGATACTTCCTGAGTAACTCCCGCTCCTTGGAACATTCCTCTTGGGAAACAGAAAAAGGACTGCCTTGGGGGTTTGATGTATACTCTAAAGCCTATTTCCCTGGTGACATCAAAAGCAAGTCCCAACTTTAAAAAAATGCGTGGGTTAAAATAAGCAGTGAAAAATAAAAGGAGAGCCAGTTTGATGAAGGCATCAGCCTAGAATTCAGGAGATGGTGAGTTCTAGTCCTGCTTTAGGCATGAAAGCCAGCTGGGTGACTTTGGGCCAAACACCAGGAGACGGTGAGTTCTAGCTTCGCCTTAGGCATGAAAACTGGCTGGGTGACTTTGGACCACTCATTCTCTCAGTCCAATCCACCTCACAGGGTTGTTGTTGTGGGGAAAATAGGATGAAGGAGTTATATATGTTTGTCACCTTGAGTTATTTATAAAGTAATAAAGGAGGGAGAATGAATGAATGAATGAATGAATGAATGAATGAATGAATGAATGAATGAATGAATGAATGAATGAGGACGGACGGACGGACGGACGGACGGACGGACGGACAGACGGACGGACGGACGGACAGACAGACAAGGTTCCAGGTCATTTGCATCTCTCTTTCCTTTCTTCTTCCATCATTTTTTTATGTGTCATTTATCTACACCAATATTTCTGAACCTCAGCAACTTTAAGATGCATCAACTCCCAGAATTCCCCAGCTGGAAGATGAAGTTCATTCACCTTAAAGCATGCTGGGTAGGGAATTCTGGGAGTTGAAGTCCACACATCATAAAATGGCTAAAGCTGGCAAATACTGTCCTAGTGGATAAGATTATGATTTTGTCCTTGTTTGTTTTCCAGTTTTTCTTTAGTAAACACTTGCAGACATTCTACGACTCTAAAGTGCTTCCAGTAGTACTGCTTCTACTATTGAAATATTGGAGTCAATAAGGGCCTGATTTGAGTTATCTTCCATTTGGTCTTTCTTCAATATTAACCCTAAGATTTTAACAACTTACATTGGCAAAAAATAAATAAATCAGAAGATATTGCCCAGAATATTTCATCCTGCGTATGCTGGTTTCAAAAAAAGATGCAAAGAGTCATATAATAAAAAAAAATCCTGGTTATTAGAATTACTTAAATGCTAATCCTCATGAGTCTGCAGGATCTACTTTACTGGGTGGAAAAAACAGCTTTTGATTCAGTTTGAATCAAGATTTTGATTCACGTTTGGCAGAAGTTCAGAGTTCCTATACAGGTAGTCCTCAACTTGAAACCGTTTGTTTAGTGTCTGTTCGAAGGTACCATAGTGCTTAAAAAAGTGACACGATTGTTTTTCACACAACCGTTGCAGCAACCATGTGATCATGTGATCAAAATTCAGATGCTTGGCAACTGACTCCTTTTTATGACGGTTGAAATGTCGTGATCCTCTTTTGCGACCTTCTGACAAGCAAAGTCAGAAAGGGGGAAGCCAGATTCACTTAACAATTGTGTGACTAAATTAACGACTGCAGTGATTCACTTAACAACTGTGGCAAGAAAGTTTGTAAAAAGGGTCAAAACTCACTTAAAAACTGTTCTTGCTGAGCAATGGAAATTTTGTGGCTCAATTGGGTTTGTAAATGGTTACAAATGGGACTATTTCACCAGTTATTAAAATCCAGCATGGAACTTTTAAGGTTGTGTTTGAATTTTAAGTTCAGCATTCCAGTCCTTGGCATGATTAACAAAACAAATTTGCAAAACTAAAAGAATATGTCTAAGGCAGGACTAGAACTCCCTGTCTCCTGGTGATTCACCCAAAGTCACCCAGCCAGCTTTCATGCCTAAGGCGGGACTAGAATTCACTGTCTCCTAGTGATTGGCCCAAAGTCACCCAGCCGGCTTTCATGGCTAAGGTGGGACTAGAATTCACTGTCTCCTGGTGTTTCGCCAAAGTCACTCAGCCAGCTTTCATGCCTAAGTTGGGACTAGAACTCACAGTCTCCTGGTTTCTAGGCCAACACCTTACCATTATACTAAACTGTCTCTCAGTCTTTTCTTATCTGTACTCTTTTCTTTAAAGCTACCAATTTTGAAGTCTTGAAGCACCAGAAGTTTTGAAGCACCAGAATACATTAGTAAACGTCTTGCCAACATCAGATCAGCCTATATCAGGGCTTTTCAACCTTTTCACCCATTGTACCACTTTTAGGATATGGCAACACCCGAGTACCACCAGTCGCCTAGCAAGGTGTCAAAAACTTGATGACCAAAAAAGAAAAAAAAGAAAAAAGTGATAAAGTACAGGTAGTCCTCGACTTACAACAGTTTGCTTAGTGACTGTTCGAAGTTACAATGGCACTGAAAAAGGTGCCCCCCAAGCCACAGCCGAGCAAGACACCTGCCTGCCCACCCAGTGGCGCTCTTCCTCCTGTCGGAGGTTTTCATTGTTGTGAGCATTTCTGTTGAGGATTGGCAGCGGGGGTGGGGTGGGGGGTTTTTTGGTTTTTATTCCCCCCGTCTGCTGGGTGGTTGCAGCAGGTTTTGGTCACTTCACATGACCCTGGGACACTGTGACCGTCATAAATATGAATCAGTTGCCAAGCATCTGAATGTAAATCACAAGACCCTGGAGATGCTGCAACATTCCAGCTGATCGGCGCTTCTTCTGGGCTCAGCAGAAGCACCAGGATCAGCGCCGAGCTCCAGCTGGATCCTGGCACTGATCCTGGCACTTCCACTGAGCCCTGACAACCCCAAAGAAGCGCCGATCAGCTGGAAAGCGGCACTGATGCTGGTGCTTCCGCTGAGCCCTGACAGCCTTGCAGCTCCAGCCGTCTCTCGCTCAGGCTTGTGCGGTGCTTCCACCGGTTCAGCTCATTCCCCTCCCGCGCTACCACTTTTCTAGGATGGTCGCGTACCACCTGCCAGGTGCCAATGTACCACAGGTGGTACCCGTACCACTGGTTAAAAAGCCCTGGTCTATATGATCCAATCATTGGCTATTAGTTCTCAGTGCCTGCAACACATATGTAGCCGTCAGCTTATTTTTACTATGTTGTGAGATTTTTGTCTTATGCTATTTTTAATTTTTTTTAAAAAATATTTATATTCTGTGCAATGTATATATTTGATATAGTGCGGATGTTAAACAAATATGTATAGCTGCCCCTTGGATCACATTTAACATGTTTAAAAACATGTATTTATGATTAATAACTTTCTGATGTGCGATAGAATTACTGCTGTATCCAGTATTGGGCTAGATATTCAGAAAAATTGTAAACCACTAATTGAGGAAGACCCTGTGCTGAGTTTGCTTCAGACTTCAAAGTACAAATTGTGTACACAAGTTTAGGATGGTCTTAAGCAAAGCATTGCTCAGGGAGATGACTTAAAATGTGTGTATTTGTGTGTGGTGTGTGTGCGTTTGTGCACAGAAGAATAAGAAAAAAAACAAGTGGTGCCACAAGAAGGTCCAACAAAGAGTACTTTCTGAATTTTTTTGGATATGATTTCTACACTGGTGGATGAATGTCAAGTTTTGGAGTACATTAGAATCACAGGGATACTGTGAGTTCTAGTCCTGCCTGAGGCACGAAGCTAGCTGGGTGATCTTAAGTCTCTTTCAGCCCTAGAAAGGAGGCAAAGGCAAAAACGACCTTTGAAATGTTGCCAAATATTTTCAGGGATTTCTCTAGGTCAGAGGTCCCCAACCTTTTGGGCACCAGGGACCGGTTCCGGGGAGAAAGGTTTTTCCATGGACTGGAGAGTGCGTGGTTTTGTGTGCTGCCTGTATCCCACAGCTGGGGCTTTGCTTGTTTGCGCAGACTGGTTGCTGGCATGCCACGGACCGGTACTGGTCCATGGACTGGGGGTTGGGGACCCCTGCTCTAGGTAGTTGCCAGGAGTCAAATGGAGATGATGAAGAGGCGGAGGAGGAGGCGGAGAAGAAAAGAAGAAAGAAGAAGAAGAAGAAGAAGGAGAAGAATAAGAGAACTAAGAAGAAGAAGAAGAAGAAGAAGAAGAAGAAGAAGAAGAAGAAGAAGAAGAAGAAGAAGAAGAAGAAGGAGAAGGAGAAGGAGAAGGAGAAGGAGAAGGAGAAGGAGAAGAAGTCTGGATAGTGGACGTGGCAGTGCCTGGAGACAGCAGAATAGACGAGAAAGAACTGGAGAAGATAACAAAATACAAAGACCTACAAATAGAAATAGAAAGACTATGGCAAAGGCAAGCAAGGGTGGTACCAATAGTAATAGGCGCCTTGGGTGCAATCCCAAAACAACTGGAGCACCAATTGAACACATTGGCATTGAAAAATTCGCCATCAGTCAATTGCAAAAGGCAGCCTTACTAGGAACTGCTTCCATCCTGCGACGAGATCTGTAATACCATCAAACATCCACTTCTGCCTATCCCAGGTCCTTGGTAAGGACTCGATAAGTAGACAAAAATGCCAAATCCAGTCTGAACATCTGGCTGACTGTGCGATTAATAATAATAATGATGATGATGATGATGATGATGATGATGATGATGTTAGAAGGGACCTTGGAGGTCATCTAGTCCCACCCCCTGCTCAGAAAGAAAGAAAGAAAGAAAGAAAGAAAGAAAGAAAGAAAGAAAGAAAGAAAGAAAGAAAGAAAGAAAGAAAGAAAGAAAGACTTTGGCCCAGTGTCAATGGTGCTAATATAGGATATTATTGCTTTGACACGATATGCAGAACTGTCTGGTATTTTTAGAGTTAATTCAGATGACAATAGAAAGGGAGGAGATTTATAAGGAAAGCGCGGGATAAGGAACGGAAGTGAATCTTTGCCCTTCAGGCTAATTGGAAGATGTGACTTATGACTGCAAAATAGGGGAGGAGTTTAGCCAGAAAAGTCAGACGCAAGTAAAAGAAATTCAGATTTTGGCATCCATTCAATATGTGCCGACATTGTGTTCATGATTAAAGACTTTTCAGAATAAACAATGCCTGGAATTTCTTTGAAGTGTTCCATTAGTCGGAACCTTGACATCATGTCAAAATCTCTCAACTTTTCAAACCATTTAGGGGTCCCGGGCCCCAGTTGCTGTTCCTAAACAAAAGGGATAAGCTGACGAAGATTCGGGGAAGATCTCATTATGAAAGAAGAAAGATTGCCTGAAGCCAACACCCCGGCTGCAGCAGCTTCCCTGGGGGGGGGAGCGACAGCGGCAGCCAGGAAACCGGGGGAGAAGGAACTCTGGCAGATCTCCCAGTTGGGAGCAAGGCCAAAGCAATTAGGAGAGCTGATTTGGTTGTCAGACTGGGAGAAGCTGAGCGGAGATTCCAGAATTTTTGAAACAGCTTTACCACTTTCAAAGACTTCAAAAGCAGAATGGCAGAGAGATAATGGATCGCCTGCCATTCAAGCTTTGGGTGAGTCACTGGAAAGAGTTCAAAACCCAGAGGTGAGAAGCAAAAATCCACTCCTGCAGAGAGAAGCCTACAGCCCCTCCATTGTAGATCAGACAGCCTTCAAGACCCTGTCTTCCCCTGTCAGGGACTCCAGCCTTGAAGAGAGAGGGAATTCCAGTCTGAGGCCTCTGCAACAATGGGGAGTGTGGCATTCTCAGCAGGCAGAGGGTAAATGACCTCTGAGCTCACCCCAGCTAATAGAGGCCTTGCAACAGCTTGAGGTGGTGCAGGAGCCTGGAGATCAGCAACTGGTGGGAGAACGACCACAAAAAGGAGATTGGCCCCAGCCCCCGAACGTGCAACCCCTGGGCATAAACCAGCAGCCAGGATGGGGCCAGCAGCAACAGCCACAGTGGGGGCCCCAACAGCCTATAATTGCCCCACCTTTCAGAGCAACCTTCGATGGGGACCCAGAAAAGCTGATTTTTTTCCTTAACCAAGTGCGCTCTCACTTGAATTGCTGGGGATATCTCTACCCGGACCCAGAGGCCATGGTCGATGTGATTGCATCCAGCCTAGAGGGAGAAGCATCCGAATGGCTGAACAATTTATATAATGAGCAAGCCCCAGAATTGGAGGACCCCCACCTCTTCCTCCTAGGTCTGAAAGAAAGATTTGAGGACCCATCCCTTGGCCTAAAAGCAAGAGAACAAATCCACAAAATAAAACAGGTCGGCAGGCCTGCCCTGGAGTACGTGCGAGAGTTTCGCAAGATAGCAGGTCGAATAGAGGGGTGGCCAGAGCAGTCCCTAATCCATCACTTCATTGAGGGATTAGACGATCACCTCTCCCAGGCCTGCTTCTGTCGAGCAGTACCTGATCAGCTGCAAGAATGGTACCAGACAACGGTGAAGCTAGACGTTCAGCTTGCCCGCTATAAGAAGCCTCCCCCACCTGAATCCGAGCAGCAGCCAGAGCAACCCGAACAACAATCACCCCTATGAAACCCTCCAACTACTGCGATGGCTGAAAGACCCAGGCCACTTGCAGGCCCGTCAATTAAGTGTTTCTGGTGTGGACAGGAGGGACATCAAGCAGCTAACTGTCCGGTCCCCTACCCCCGACTGCAGAGCAGACCGGAACCAGCGGCAAGAAGGAAACCTGCCCAGCAGCTAACGAGAGAAAAATCTAACCGGGTCACGCAAGAACCTGTTGCCCAGATTACACCTCCCACACAAGAGGACGCCGGGACTCCGGGTGGACCTGCCCCTGCTCTACCCTCCTTTGACAGCGACGACGAAGGAGAGAACGACACGATGGTGAGTCGACAAGTCCCGTCTTTTTCACTGCCTGCCAAGCTTATAATCCCTAAGTCGGGAGCACAAATAGACTTAAACGTGCTAATCGATACTGGATGCACCCGATGCATTATTAGCCTATCATTTGCCATGAAAATGGGCATACAAGCAAAACAGCTCTCCAAACCTGTGAGGTTCGAGCAAGCTGATGGCTCCCTGATGGGAGGGACTTTAGTCACACAATTAACTGAGCCCTTACGCCTAGAGATAGGTGCGCACTGGGAGTTTATTCGCTTCTTGGTGGCCCCCAAAATGACTGAGACTGTGATCCTGGGTTTAGCCTGGTTGGACAAATGGAAGCCATTTATCTGGTGGGAGAAAGGAATGAGAACTGTGAGACTACCTATAGGGCCTAAGCCTCCCACTGATTCAACTGACGTTGCGGGACACTTCAGGCCATCCAATGAGCGAGTGCACATGGCTGCCTCACCGCCACCAGGCGAACCACTCATCCCCAGCGAATACCGGGACCTAGCAGAGGTATTTAGTGAAAAAGAATGCGATGCTCTGCCCCCTCACAGACCCAATCACTGCTCTATCGAACTGGTGCCAGGAGCCAAACTCCCACGACCGAGAATGTATGCTATGTCCCCCCTCGAAATGGAGGAGATGCAGCGATACGTAAACAAAAACCTAGCGAGAGGGTTCATTGAACGGGCCAAATCTACCGTGGGAGCCCCTGTGTTGTTCAAAGAAAAAAAAGATGGGTCTCTTCATCTCTGTGTAGACTATAAGGGTCTCAACGCTGTGAGTGTGGAAAACAAATACCCCCTCCCCCTCCTAAAGGACTTATTAACCCATCTGGCTAAAGGAAGTGTCTTCACTAAATTAGACCTGAGAGAGGCATATTACCGAGTGAGAATAAAGGAGGGAGACGAATGGAAAACTGCCTTCAACTGCCCCATGGGGAGCTATCAATTCAAGGTCATGCCATTTGGACTGCAGGGGCCCCCAGCCGTATTCATGCAGTTGATTAATGAGGTCCTACATGATCACTTGTACAAAGGGGTTCTGGTGTACCTTGACGATATCCTGATATACAGCACGAATATGACTGATCACATAAAGCTGGTGAGAGAAGTGTTAAAGAAACTATTGAATGCCAAGCTTTATGCCAAATTGTCAAAATGTGAATTTCACCAGACCCGATTAGATTATCTTGGCTACAGAATTTCCAACGAGGGCATTGAAATGGATCCAGCCAAGGTGAAAGCTATAACCGAGTGGCAGCCCCCAAAGACTCGCAAACAGCTCCAGAGCTTTCTAGGTTTTGCCAACTTCTATCGTCAATTCATCCCCTCCTGTGCTGAGATTGCCCTACCCTTTACAGAACTACTCAAAACAGGCAAAGGAGGAGGGAAACCGCGACCGGGCCAACCACTAGCATGGACAATGGGCTGTCAAACAGCTTTTGAGAACTTAAAAAGACTATTTGTTGCTGAACCGGTCCTAAAGTACCCCTGCCCAGGGGAACCCTTTGTAATCCAAGCTGACGTCAGCAACGTGGCAGTTGGAGCTGTATTACTGCAGAAGAACAAAAGTGGAGTTCTACAACCCTGTGCCTACACCTCTAAAAAATTTACTGAAAGCGAGAGGAGATGGGCAGTCTGGGAGAAGGAGGCCTTTGCTATTAGGTGAGGACTGTTATACTGGCGACACTATCTAGAAGGGAGCAAGGTGCCATTTGAAGTATGGACAGATCATAAAAACCTAGAGGCACTGAAAACTCCCAGTAAATTGTCCCCAAAGCAAGTACGGTGGGCACAGTACTTTAACCATTTCAACTTCACTCAAAAGTACATACCAGGAAGAAAAAACTTCCTAGCTGATGCGCTATCGAGATTGCCCCAGTACAAAAGCGAACGCGAAGAGGTTAATGAAGCAATTATCTCCAATCCACAAACTGCCACTCAGCTCACGCCTCGCAGGGTCCCAAATCCTGATGACCCTGGGGTAAAGAAAATAAAACGAGAGCTCCTCACCAATCAATGATTCAAAGATAATCAAACCTCCCTGACATGCAGGGATGGTTTGGCTTACAAGGGGGGGAAAACTGTATTTGCCTGAAGCCCTCCGTCTTAATGCTCTCAAACACAGCCACGATGTAAAACAGGCTGGACACTTTGGATATCTAAAAACTCTACATCTCACCCGCCGGCAATTTTGGTGGCCGGGGCTGAAACGGGATGTGGAAAACTATGTAAAGAGTTGTACCGTATGTGCCACAATGAAAAGAATCCCAGGGAAAACCCCTGGGTTACTGCAGCCAGTAGCAGACCCTTCTCAACCCTGGGAAGAAATAGCTATGGACTTTATCGTAGACCTACCTGAAAGCAGAGGAAATACTGTCATCTGGACAGTGATAGACCTGTTTTTGAAGCAGGCTCATTTCATCGCCTGCAAAGGACTCCCATCTGCCCAACGACTGACCAAATTGTTCCTGAAACATATCTACCGGCTGCATGGCGCCCCTAAGCGAATAATTTTGGACAGTGGGGTACAGTTCACAGCAAAGTTTTGGAGGAGTTTCCTTAAATTAATTGGATCATCTCAAGGCTTATCATCTGCTTTTCATCCGACCACCAATGGGGCTGCAGAATCCGCTAACAAAATGGTGGAGCAATATCTCAGATGTTACATTTCCTACCAACAGACAAACTGGACTGACCTCCTCCCTTTTGCAGAGGTGGCGTATAATAATTCTGTGCACAGCAGCACCGGCTACACACCTTTCAGAGTAGCCACAGTGTTCGGTCCAATACCTGAATACCCTCAGGTGCCAACCGCTTCCCAGACACTTGACCAATGGGTGAGGGAATGGGAAGAAGTTTGGAGAAACACGAAAACTGCTTTAAAAAAGACTTTTGAAACCTATAAAAAGCAGGCTGATAAAAAGAGGGCTCCCCAAAGAACATTCCAAGTTGGGGAAAAGGTTTATCGGTCGACTAAGTATTTACGCCTCAAATTACCCAGTAAAAAGTTAGGACCGAAATTCTTGGGGCCTTTTCCTATCATAAAGATCACCAATTCGGTCACCGTAAAACCGAAACTCCCTAGACTTTTAGGTAGAATCCACCCTGTATTCCATTGCAGCTTGTTGAAACCTTATCGGGGCTCCACTTTAAGACCTCCCCCTAAGAAGGCACCCGGGCCTCTCGTAGTTGCGGGACAGACCCACTATGAAGTGAAACATATTCTTGACTCTAGAATTTTTAAAGGGAAACTGCAGTACCTAGTAAAATGGAAGGGATACCCTTTGTCTGAAGCCACCTGGGTGAAATCCAGTGAGGTGAAAGCTGACAGGCTCGTCAAAAGGTTTCATGTGAAACACCCCAACAAACCGAAAACTAGTCATTAACATATGCTTTTGTTTACATTACAGGATCTGTCCTTTTGTAAGGGGGGCCGGTTGTCAAAGCTGCTAATATAGGATATTATTGCTTTGACAAGATATGCAGAACTGTCTGGTATTTTTAGAGTTAATTCAGATGACAATAGAAAGGAGGAGATTTATAAGGAAAGCGCGGGATAAGGAACGGAAGTGAATCTTTGCCCTTCAGGCTAATTGGAAGATGTGACTTATGACTGCAAAATAGGGGAGGGGTTTAGCCAGAAAAGTCAGACGCAAGTAAGAGAAATTCAGATTTTGGCATCCATTCAATATGTGCCGACATTGTGCTCATGATTAAAGACTTTTCAGAATAAACAATGCCTGGATTTTCTTTGAAGTGTTCCATTAGTCGGAACCTTGACACCCAGTCTCCCTTTTTCAGCTCAGACTACCTCAAAAGATTGTTGTTTTGCAAAAGGAAATGGGAAAAATCGCACTGAGCCTGGAAAGCTCTGCAAAGAAGGTAAGAGAAATATCTAACAAATGAGAGATCCAGTTTGGTTACATGTAGTCCTCGACTTACAACCATTTGTTTGGTGACTGTTCAAAGTTACAATGGCACTGAAAAAAAATGACTTACAATAGCTCATTTAGTGGCCTTTCAAAGTTTCAACGACACTGAAAAAAGTGACACAACCATTTTTCTCACTTATGACCGTTGCAGCATCCCCCTGGTCACTTGATCAAAATTCAGACGCTTGGCAACTGACTCATATTTATGACGGTCGAAGTGTCCCGTGGTCACGTGATCCCTTTTTGTGACCTTCTGACAAGCAAAGTCAGTGGGGAAGCTGGATTCACTTAACAACCGTGTTACTAACTTAAACAACTGCAGTGATTCACTTAACAACTGTGGCAAGAAAGGTCATAAAATGAGGCAAAACTCACTTAACGTAAATTTTGGGCTCAATTGTAGTTATATGTCAAGGACTACTTCTGGGGAAGCAGGAAGGCCAAGATTCTAGTCCCATGAAACTTCACAGGCTGATTTGTAACCCATCCCTCTCTTCCAGACTGGCCTACCTTGCAGGGTCGTTGTGGGAGAGAAATATGTTTTGTACTGCTCATAGATGTAAAGACATAGCAAATTCTAAAATATTATTTGGAACATTTTACATCAGTTCACGAGGTCTGGACCACAAACACATTTAGAAGCTGTCTTGTACATTTTTTCTAAACAGACACTTACTGTACCATCTATAGATTTTCCTTCCCTTTTGAAGTAGAAAGCTGGCCTGTAATTCTATAGTCCCTGCTGATGGAAAACAGCTCTACACACTACTTTAATTTTTTTTTTTGTTCTTTTTTTCTTCCAGGGTTGAAATTGCTCCCAGCAGAAAAGTTTTCTTAGTTCCCCCTCCTGCCCCATATCAAATGCTGTTACAGTGCAGAATAACTTAAAAATAACAGAAAACAGAACAATAGGTTTGGAAGGGACCTTGAAGGTCTTCTAGTCCAGCCCCCTGCTCAAGAAACTCTGTAACATTTCAGACAAATGGTTGTCCAATCTCTTCTTAAAAACCTCCAGTGTTGTAGCACCCACAGCTTCTGGAGGCAAGCCGTTCCACTGGCGAATTGTTCTCACTGTCGATATAAAACTTATTGTAAGTCTTTTTATTTTTGGCTGCCTGAATGCCACATCGTGGTATCCAAGCAGCTTCTGGTTTCATCTGTACCAAATGGATAACTCTGAAGGCTAATTTGACGAGGAGTGGAGTTTCACAAAAAAACCCGCACAAATATTTGAAGGGAAGAGATAGGACGGGTGAAGAAAAACTCAAGTTTCTGCTTCAACAGGTCGTCCTGATAAAGCTTTTAAACGTCTGCATTAAATCTGAATATGAGAACTGTTAACGCTACTTCAGATCCCTGGAGGCTACTCACCCAGAAGGAATGTCAGATACAAATAAAATACATCCCAAGCCTGGATCTGCTGTTATCAAGTTGGGCTTGAAAACGCTGTTCGAAAAAAAGCTACTGAAGGAATCTAAGATAAAATTCAAAAAGTTTAAACGGAGTGAGTCAAATTCCTGGACGAGCTTCAGGACTCTCAGGATCTGAAGCTGATAGGAGCCCCTTTTCAAGTGACTGGAAGTTCCCACTTCTTTTGCTGGCGTTTAGCAGGAAAAAAAAAATCATACTTTTTTTCTGCTGCGTTTTCCTGTTTCCCAGACTGTGCAAACTTGTCCTTTGTGAGATCAGCTTTCTAACAATCAAGGGTACCTATTTATCCAGAGGGGAAAAAAAAAATTGATCACAGCCCCTAAAAAGCACAATCGGAGGAGGCTGCTATCTCCCTGATTGCTACAGAAGTGAAGGACTAGCCATTCTCTTTTGGGTTATTGTACCTCTGGTTTTTTTTTTTATTTATTTAAAGGTCGGGACCCTCACCACCACCCTCTTCTTCACGGTCACTTGCAAACATTTCCAGAAAACTCAACTAAAGCAGTTTCTGGTTAAGAAAATCAGAAAGGGCTTTAATTATGGACTGTTTCTGCCTTTGCATATATGTACAAGATGAGAACAAAGCGTTAAAAAGCCTGACTATGAGCAATGGTGGTCGCTTGTTCATCAGGAATTATTCAAAAAAGAGAACGGTGCAGAAGTCGCGAAGAACAACGGAGTCTGCAGAGGGAGAAGTGAAGGAGTAAAAGTTTTGTGGGTGGGAGAAACTAAGGGAAGAGGGAGGGAAAAAAAATTGGCAAGCGACGGATGGTGCTTTGCATCAGTTTAACAGTGAGCAATAAGCTTCTTTCCTCTCATTGTACACCACCGTTCCCTCCTCCTGGCCACCCAGGACCCTATAAATAATTCGTTTTCTCCTGTCTTTCTCAGTTCCCAGTTTTTAAGGCAGCAGGGAAAGCCAGCCTAGGAGGCTAGAAGAGGACCTTAAGAGAAGGGGAGAAAGAAAAGGAGAAAAGAGCAAAGAGGAGAAAGAAGGAGGAGCAGAAAGAGAAGAAGAAGAAGAAGACAGAGAAGGAAGAACATCATGGCTAGTGAATTAAAGAAGAAAGCTTTCTGGAGAGCTGTTGTGGCTGAGTTTTTGGCCATGAGTCTCTTCATCTTCATCAGCATCGGCTCAGCCCTGGGTTTCCAATTCCCTGTGATGGTCAACAAGACCATCACGCCCATTCAAGACAACGTGAAGGTCTCCTTGGCTTTTGGCATCTCCATTGCCACCATGGCCCAAAGTGTGGGCCACATCAGCGGAGCCCACTTGAACCCAGCCGTGACTTTGGGTCTTCTGCTCAGCTGCCAGATCAGCATTCTCCGGGCTGTCATGTACATCGTGGCGCAGTGCTTGGGGGCTGTGGTGGGCACTGCCATTCTTTCCGGCATCACGTCCAATCTGGAGGGCAATTTGTTGGGACTCAACCAGGTAAGCGGGCTGGGAAGCTCTTCTTGTCTGCTGGAGGGAGGGGGGCTGATTTTAAAGATTCTAGT
Organism: Azemiops feae; assembly: GCA_023970755.1. Taxonomy (NCBI): domain Eukaryota; kingdom Metazoa; phylum Chordata; class Lepidosauria; order Squamata; family Viperidae; genus Azemiops; species Azemiops feae. Next base: position 766,376 of record JALGBA010004194.1, read on the forward strand.
CCTCCTGGGCGATGGAAGCACGAATTGGCACCCGCTGCTCCAAATGAATTGAGGATGTTGGTGATGTTCTTCGGCGTGCTTAGCTGGTCGGAGATTAATTTCGTGGAAACCAGGAGAGCAAAGTCTTCTTTTGAGGGGTTTTCAGGAATTTTTTTTTTCCCCCAAGAGCTGCTCATAAGATTTTGCCTCCAGCCAGAGTTGGTGCTTTGAAACAGCTGGGTGTGAAGCGAAGAACAGCTATTGTAGCTAGAGATAAGAACAGGGCAGAGCATGGGGTTGTCAATGGGGACGTAAAGGCACATTTGGTCACGTGTGGTGGCAGATAAGCTCCAAAGGATGGACATTTATCCCTTGACAAGGCGAATTTTAAATATTGGGGCTCCAGGTTTCCAGTTGCCCCATGTTGAGGTGGCCATTACACTGTTGGTCATCTGGTGACAGCACGGGAGTTTCTTTGTGGAGAGGATGTTGGCAACCTGCATTCCTTGTTCAGCCTTGAAGCCAAATGCTTCACCAAAGACTCTGGTGGAATTTGAAGTGTTTGGAAGTACACTGTTCTAGAACCCAGAATTCACTGGTACGAAACTGGTGTCCTCACTGGAGGCATCCAAGCATGAAGATCGAGAGGTTAAGTCTGGGGGCTTAGCTGGTAACAGAGAGGGAACAGGCAGAAATTCAACAAGTGGAATCCTCCTCCTCCTCCTCTTTCCTTTTCACCCCTTTCCTCTTCTCCTTCCTTCCTTCCTTCCTTCCTTCCTTCCTTCCTTCCTTCCTTCCTTCTCCTCCTCCTTTCTCTTTTTTCTTCTTCTTCTCCTCTCTTCTTCTCCCTCCTCCTCCCTCTCCTCTCCCCCTCCTCCCCCCTCCCCCTCCCTCCCTCTCCTACTCCTCCCTCTCCCATCCTCCTTCTCCTCCTCCCTCTCCCCTCTCCATCCTCCTCCTTCTTCTCCCCCTCCCCTTCCTCCTTTCTTCCTCCTCCTCCTCTTGTGTCTGTGTGTGTGAGTGTGTGTGAGTTACTCTGTTTTTCTTAAAGCTATAGGACTCAGAGAAATTAAAACTGGGAGTGGCCCCTTTGGTCTCCTTCAAACACAGAAACATGCCAACCATCAGGCTGTACCTATAGTATGACTCTTATCTTCTCTAGCAGACTACTTCAATGGAGAGATTCAAAGATATTCAATCAGCAGTCTGTGCTCATAGATGGTCTCTTATCTTCTCTAGCAGACCACTTTGGAGATATTCATAGTCACCAAGGCAAATAGAGACACCAGTCTGGGGCAGCCCACTCCAGAACTGTGTCTTTAAGAAGTGCACAAAAGGGACACTGGGTACAGTCTCTCAGTTTTCATGCTTTGATGCCTCCAATGAGGGGCACCAATCTAATAGGGGTGACCAAAAAGAGTGAGCATTTGGCCGTCTTCCACCCTTGCACATGTAGGCACACCCTTTGCACGCTCAGGCATAACCTATGTCCCTTGGCACATGTCTCTGGGGACTGTCAGTTGCAACAGTCAATGGGTCATCTCACCACCCTGGCCCAGTTTACAGAATCTAAGGAGGTGCTTGATTGTTTATGACAGAGTTCCCCAACCTTTCCAGCTTTGCAGTCCAGCTGGAGGAAGGGGAGAGGGGATGGTTCCGCATGAGCAGTGGGCAAGCACGTGCATACAGCTCCATTTGCACCAGGGGTGAGTACACACGCCCACCACTTGCACAAACGGAGCACGCATGCACATGTTCGGCCATTGCTCACACAAGTGGGGATGCACATGAGTGCACTCGCCCACCATTTCTGCGGCCCAGTTCCGAACGGTTCAATTCATGGTAGTGGGCCGCATCCTGGGAGTTGGGGACCCCTGACATCTGAAGTTCCATCAGGCAACAGCTCAAAATTGTTCTTTGCTTCAATCTGAAGTTTTCCAAAGTTGAAAGCAATCAATCAATCAATCAATCAATCAATCAATCAATCAACCAGAATAGAGCTCAAGCAGGAGACCCTATACCATTGGCAACTTGGCAACTGACTCGTATTTGTGACAGTTGCAGTGTTCTGGGGTCATTTGATCTTATTTTGTGACCTGACAAGCAAAGTCAATCAATCAATCAGACTAGAGCTGGAAGGGACCTTGGAGGTCTTCTAGTCTAGCTCCTGTTCAAGCAGGAGACCTTATGCCATTCCAGACAGGTGGCTCTCCAGTCTCTTCTTTAAAATCCTCCAGTGATGGAACACCCACAACTTCTGGTGGCAAGCAGTTCCACTGGTTAATTGTCCTTACTGTCAGGAAGTTTCTCCTTAATTCAAGGATCCTTCTCTCCTTGATTAGTTTCCATCCATTGCTTCTTGTCCTGCCTTCAGCTGCTTTGGAAAATAAGTTGACCCCCCCTTCTTTGTGGCAGCCCCTCAAATACTGGAAGACTGTTATCATGTCACCCCTGTTTCTTCTTTTCTCTAGACTGGCCATATTCCTGCAACTGATCTTCATAGGTTTTTGTCTCCGGGCCTTTAATCATCTTAGTTGCTCTTCTTTGCACTCCCCCCCCCCAAAGTTTCAACATCTTTTTTTTATTTTTTTCAATTTTTTAAGCAATGTGTTGCTCCTTATTTATCTGCCTCTCTTTACAACCAGGCTGATCGAATATTGGTGTAAGCGGGTGCACACTAAAGCATGGCAAGGGGTCCAAAGGATAAGGTAAAAAAAGGCAATATGGCGACCCACAGGATCCGATCAAAGCTGCAAATATTTTTATGTACATTTCATCTTGACTTTTTGATCATACTTTGCAGACTCCCTGCATGATGAGGGGCAGATTTGCCTGTCCATGTTCTAATATCTGCAAGAAAAATCTTCTCCAGTGGCTAAAATAAAAGGATTATTACACCAACACTTTCTTTTTTCATGCATGTTTAGGGGGCCACCAATTATTAGAAAGTTTGTCATGGAATTGTGCAGCAGCTATCCAGATAAAATCAAAAACACACACAAACTTGTAGTCTTTTATATAAGTATAAATATGTTTAATGTTCAAATTTACAGTAGTCTTTGTCCTCATCCAGAAAAGGAAGAACATAAGGTAGTCAGGAACACACAAACATCATGAGGTAAATCTAAACTGCGTACAGAGCACACAGAAGAAAAAGGCGGGAAAAAAGGGAAACTCCCCCTTCTCACCCAGCAACCAATCATAGCGCAGATTGCCGCACGCAGGAGCCCCCACTCTCCAACCAATGAACTACAACTGTGTGTTCTGGCCCATTGAACACTTTACTGTTTCAGATACTAAATTCAATATCCTAACAAGGTTCTCCCTCATTTAAGAATGCTTAGTAGCGTGCAGCATTTTTTTCTACCTGCAAAAAAGAAATTCACACAACTTTTCTTATACCTCCCAACTTAATCATCATCATCATCATCTTCTTCTTCTTCTTCTTCTTCTTCTTCTTCTTCTTCTTCTTCTTCTTCTTCTTCTTCTTCTTCTTCTTCTTCTTCTTCTTTCTTCTTCTTCTTCTTCCTCCTCATTCTCCTTCTCCTCCTCTCTCCTCCTCCTCCTCCTCCTCCTCCTCTTTCTCTTTCTTCTTCTTCTCTCCTCCTCCTCCTCCTCCTCATCCTCCTCCTCCTCCTCCTACTCCTCCTCCTCCTCCTCCTACTCCTCCTCCTCCTCCTCCTCCTCCTCCTCCTATGGCTTAAAAATAGGGATGGATTGATGGATGGATGGATGGAAGGAAGGAAGAATGGAAGGAAGGAAGGTATGGATGGATAATGGATGGAAGGACAGTGGAAGAAAGAAGAAAGGGATGGATGGATAGAAGGATGGATGGATGGAAGAATGGAAGAATGGATGGGATGGGTGGATAGATAGGAAAAAGAAAGAAGGAAGGAAGGGATGGATGGATGGATGGATGGATGGATAATGGATGGAAGGACTGTGGGTGGAAGAAAGGAAGTAAGGAATGGATGGATGGAAGAATGGATGGGATGGGTAGATAGGAAGGAAGGAAGGAAGGAAGGAAGGAAGGAATGGATGGATGGGTGGGATGGGTGGGATGGGTGGATAGATAGGAAGGAAGGGAGAGATGGATGGATGGATGGAAGCATGGACAGAAGAATGGAAGAATGGATGGGTGGATAGATAGGAAGGAAGGAAGGAAGGAAGGAAGGAAGGAAGGAAGGAAGGAAGGAAGGAAGGAAGGAAGGAAGATAATACCACGTGCTCGGTTATTGAGTTACAGCAAAAGCACTTCACACAGTGGTAGATTCCTTCAGGGTCCATCCAATCAACTAGTATCTGTCTAGAACACCAGCCAAACCACCTGACTTGACTTGGATTTTTAAACATTAATTCTTCATGCCAGAAGTCCATTCTCTTGACTATGGCAGTATTGAAAATGTGAGGTCAGAGAATGTTGGAGATCAGCTTGGGGAAGAAGCTTTCTTCCTTAGGTTGTGGGAAATGACATAGAGGCACAGTGAGGACTAGAAAGCTGTTTAGACTAACTACTGTTAGAGGAAGAGCAGTTGGCATAGAAATGAGGAATTGTATCTCTCTTATTCAGGGGTGAGAGACTATTAATATGGTCTGTCTGGGCTGGATATTTCCCCTCTCTCAAAAATAAAATACAATTTAAAAACCTGCCCCCTACCTGGAAATTGCCCCATGAAAAAAACCGAGAATCACCATTTTTCTTTTTCATGGTGCAACATTGGAGTCCAAAGCCCCTTTTTCTTAGTGACTAGATATTTGGCTTTTATTTTATTCTGTTGCCTTTAAACTGCAATATCAAACCAGGGCTTCTGTTCTGGAGGCGAAATGCTACAGTTTATCCACCTCCATTCCTGGCCCATTAGGAATTGCCATCTGTGGTTGCAGGAAGGAAAACAATGGGGAAGCCAAAGAGAGAAGGGAAGGAGAGAGGGAGGGAGGGAAGGGGGAAGGAAAAGAGCGAGAGAAAAGAGCAAGAGAAAGAAAGGAAGGAAAGAAGGAAGGAAGGAAGAAAGAAAGAAAGAAAGAAAGAAAGAAAGAAAGAAAGAAAGAAAGAAAGAAATGAAAGAAAGAAAGAAAGGAACAAAGAAAGAAATTAGGAAAGAAGAAAGAAAGGGAGGATAAGCAGGGAAGTGAAAGAAGGAAGGAGAGAAAGGAAGGGAAGAAAAGAAAAAGGGGAGGAAAGGAAAAGAAAGGAAAAAGAGAGGGAAGGAGAAGGAGAAGGAGAAGGGAGGATAAATGGAGGGAAGGGAAGCTTCATCCTAGCTCAGCGGAAAAACCCTACTATTTTTTTGCTGTTGGATCCTGGACAAATTCTCCCTGCCAATCCTAATCAGAACACGTCGGGCTTTTATCTTTCTGCTGCTTTGAGCCTATCTTTTATTTTTCAATTGTTGTATGCACTTAAATCATTTTTTTGGAGAGGCTTCTTGGCACTTGAAGGACTGAAGTGCTGATGAATTGATGCAGTGAGCGAATCAGGAAGACAGGGGACAGAGGTTTCATTGACTGTTTGCCATCTCAGGCCAATTCTTCTGTCTCTTGGATCCATTTTTCTTCCTAACAGAGAACAGAAACAGAGTACTATAAACAATCATTTGCTGACTTTATTAGGCAAGCAACCTCCTTATCCTAGGAACAAAATGTTTAAAAATGTGACGCTTGGTTTTGGAAAACTCCACGTCTGGGCTGCAAACATACAAGCGGCCACTAGGGGGCAAGAAAGACTCTTAAACTCATGGGCGCTATCTCTGGCTAGACAGATTTTTGCAGGCTGGTTAAAGTCCAGCTAGATATTATGGATTCTTTTTCCTGTTCAGGAAAGTTTGGTTTCCAGTCTGTTTTTGCCTCAGGGAAAAACTAACGTGCCTCAGGATGCAGGGGGAACGCCAGTTTTCATCTCCTTTAAGGGTCATTATTCGGCAGGTGTCTTCAGCAGCCCTAAATTTGGAGCATGCAAGAAAACAGTGCTGAGAGACGGAAAAAATAATATCTATAAATAATATATTGCTTATCCAAAAAGGTCTTTCCCCCCCCCCACAAAGTTCCCCTTCAATTGCTGAGGAATTCTGGGAGTTGAAGTCCGCAAGTCTTAAAGTTGCCAAGTTTGCAGACCCCTGCTCTGTAGAAAAAAAGAAATGTAAAATCTCAAGACATTTGGATGAGAAGGGTGAGCATTTCTGCCTTCCCAACTTCTGACTGTCATTTCTGTTGAACTAGGCTAGGGAGTGGGTGAGGTCCAGTTCAGCAGCACGGATTTTACTAGATTTTAATTTGCCATGTTTGGAATTCACATTCCCCATTCAGCCAGTCAATTCCCCTCATGTCGGGTTTTTATTTTGCGCTTGGCAACACACACACACAAACACACACAAACACACACAAACACACACACACACACACACACAGAGAGAGAGAGAGAGAGAGAGAGAGAGAGAGAGATGCACAAAGGAGGAAATAAAATCCTCTACAAAGTTGTCAACCAAACTTTTTAAAGGTTGCAAAGTTTTGGAAAGAAAAGTTACGTTTCCAAGTCACTAATGGTTTCAAAGGCTGAAATTTGCAGCAATGATAATTTCCTTTCTCTCCTCCTCCTCCTCCTCCTCCTCCTCCTCCTCCTCCTCCTCCTCTTCTTCTTCTTCTTCTTCTTCTTCTTCTTCTTCTTCTTCTTCTTCTTCTTCTCTCTTCTTCTTCCTCTCTCTCCTCCTCCTCCCCTCCTACTCTCCTCCTCCTCCTCCTCCTCCTCCTCCTCCTATCCTCCTCCTCCTCTCCTCCTCCTCCTCCTCCTCCTCCTCTCCTCCCTCCTCCTCCTCCTCCTCTGTTGACCACTTAGGGTGCATTTTGGGATCTTCTGGGATGGGCCAAATAGCAGAAGAAACCAGCCTGGGACCACAAGCTTTCCAACTGACAGCTGCATGGATAGTAAGAAAAGGCTTGTTCCTGAGCATAGGCTGAGTATTTTATCTAAGAATGGCATTATGAAGACACAAAACTAACAAGGGGAAACTTGACTTTTGACTTTTCTCAAACCTGGCATTTGAAAAGCTACCTGTTAGAAAAATACCTCCCCCCCCCTGCCAATCTGAAAGTATACAGGATAATAGAGCCAGTTCTTGACTTACAACCGTTTCTTAGTGATGTTCCCAGCTGCCTTCCAACCAGCCTAGTCAACGGCAGAAGCTGGATTCACTTAACAACCATGTGCTTCTTTTTAATAGTTGCGGTGATTTGCTTAGTCAAGGCAAAACGGTCATAAAACTCATTTAAGTACTGTCTTGTTTAGCAATGGCAGTTCTTCTCTCAAATGTTGTTGTAAGTCGAAGACAGCCTGCATATTTTTTAAGTCCTATGACCACAGGGGCAAGGGCAGACTTCTAAACTTTGGAACCGGATTGTAAGTAGCTTTCAGCATGGTTCGTCGTATTGTCAAATAGTCGTTAAGCAATCGGTCGTAAGTCGAGGACTACCTGGATGTGGCTGTATAATAGCAGACTCTTGCAAGTCTGCTTGTTTGGGATTTCCTGTCCTTCTTACACCCCAGTGAATCCCCCTCCAAGGTAAATTATGGATCCTTTGATAGATATCATGGATAACAACTCATCATGGAGAGAAGCAACCTAGAACTAAGGAGAAACTTCCTGACAGTGAGAACAATTAATCAGTGGAACAGCCTGCCTCCAGAAGCTGTGGATTCTCCAACACTGGAGGCTTTTAGGAAGACACTGGACAGCCACTTGTCTGAAATGGTATAGGGTCTGCTGCTTGAGCAGGGGGTTGGACTAGAAGACCTCCAAGGTCCCTTCCAACTCTCTTATTCTGTTATATTGCTGAGGGGTAGAGATACACTTTTCTATGTGCAGGACAAGAAGGTGAGTTTCGGTGTCGTTTATTTGGGTAGAAATCCTTTGTGTTCTTAAGGCAACTGTTTCCAAGCTTATGCCTCAATTTTGTGGCATGGAAACTTTTGTTAACTTTTTCCTATGGCAACTAAGGGAGGGAGACAGAGCGTAAAGGCTAAAGAAAGGATGTCAAGGAAGGGGGAAAAAATAAGAGATCTTTTTTTTTCCTCCTCTGTTTTTCCTGGCAAGGTAGAACATTTTAATTCAGAATCTAGATAGCTTGCCTGGACTTCAACCCCCAGAATTCCCCAGCCAGCATAGGTGGACTTGTATTCCCAGAATTCCCCAGTTAGCACGCAATTCCCTAGAATTCTGGGAGTTGAAGTCCACACATCTTAAAGTTGCCAAGGTTGAAAAAACATTTCTGAGGATGATGAAGTTCTTGGTGATTAATAGACACATCTGTGGTACGTTCTTGGAAACAACTATGGAAACAGTTTACCCCTATCTTTTTCTGGAATGGTTTTCAATTTCTGAAAGATCTCCTGGTGGCCTCCACTCCTGTGGAGTCCTTGCTGCTCTCTGAGCTTGGATGATTTATGACACAATAGCATCATCAATATGCAGATGATACCACTCTAATGGCAAAAAGTGAAGAGGAACTAAAGAGCCTCTTGATGCGGGTGAAGAAGGAGAGTGCAAAAGTTGGCTTGAAACTCAACATTAAGAAAACCAAGATCATGGCATCCGGCCCTCTCAATTCCTGGCAAATAGATGGGGAAGAAATGGAGGTAGTGACAGATTTTATCTTCCTGGGCTCTAAGATCACCACAGATGGGACTGCAGCCAAGAAATTAAAAGACGCTTGCTCCTGGGGAGGAAAGCTATGGCAAATTTAGACAGCATACTAAAAAGCAGAGACATCACCCTGCAACAAAAGTGCGTATAGTCAAGGCCATGGTTTCCCAGTTGCAATATGGCTGTGAAAGTTGGACCATAAGAAAGGCTGAACGCAAAAGAATTGAGGCCTTTGAACTATGGTGCTGGAGAAGACTCCTGCGAGTCCCTTGGACTGCAAGGCGATCAAACCGGTCAGTCCTAGAGGAGATCAACCTGACTGCTCTTTAGAAGGCCAGATCCTGAAGTTGAAAACTCAAGTACTTTGGCCACCTAATGAGAAGGAAGGACTCACTGGAGAAGAGCCTAATGCTGGGAAAGATGGAGGGCAAGAGAAGAAGGGGACGACAGAGAATGAGGTGGCTGGATGGAGTCACTGAAGCAGTAGGCGTGAGCTTAAATGGACTCCAGAAGATGGTAGAGGACAGGAAGGCCTGGAGGAACGTTGTCCATGGGGTCGCAATGGGTCAGACACGACTTCGCAACTAACAACAACAAGCATCATCGGTGATAATGAATCTGGCTTTACACCCTGCTTATATTCCAGTAATCCTCATCACCACAATTGAGCCCCAAGTTTCCATCGCTAAGCAAGACAGCTGTTAAAGTGGGTTTTGTCCCATTTTGTGACCTTTCTTGAAAATCTGACATTGCTTGTCAGAAGGTCACAAAAGGGGATCACACAACCCTGGGACACTCCAGCTGTCATAAATATAAATATGAGTCAGTTATCAAATGTCTGATTTTTTCATCATGTGATCATGGGAATGCTGCAATAGACATAAGTATGAAATAGGATCATGTCACTTTTTAAAGTGCTGTTGTAACTTTGGACAGCCATTAAATTAATAGTTGTAAGTCAACAACTACCTGTATAATAGTCAGTCCTGCCTCTGTTGATGAGATGTGCTTTTCTCGTTGGTAGTTCCTTGATTAGGGTATTGCTGTCTGCTGGCTTATTCATCTGGTGTTAATCCCTGCTTATCTAGGTGTAGAGACTGTTGGAGAGATTGTGCTCTTTGTCTTTTGCTTCTTGCTTAGCTTTTTCATTTTCTCCCTTGAATGGTGTATAAATGTGATTTACTATAAATATGGTTTACTATAAATGTGAATTTTGTAGAATTCACTATTTGGAGATTTCCTAGTGGTCTCCCTTCCAAGTGCTAACGAAACTCCAATTCTGCTTAGGACCTATTAGGTGCTGATATCTGTAGGCCAATCATAGTAAATTCCCTCATATATTTTTTTCCGTAATTGCTTCTCATTCAATTACGGAAGAAAAATCCTTGCAGAAGAGGAGAGGATTTTGCAAAAAATTCTGATGGGTTAATATAGCATTCTTGCACATTTATGTGGCAAGATGTGGGGGCTTTCCACTTTGAGCCAATCACTAGGAAGTTGTGAGTTCTAGTCCCACCTTGGCTTGAATGTCCGCTGGGTGACTTTGAGCCAATTGCCAGGAGACAGTAAGTTCTAGTCACGCCTTAGGCACAAAAAACCAGCTGGGTGATTTGGGCCAATCAACTAGGAGACGGTGAGTGCCAGTCCCTCCTTAGGCATGAATTCAACCATTTGCGTCTTGTTATTGGGCTCTGCTTTCAAAGCTCTTCTGTTTGAGATTCCTTGTTTACCACAGAAGTTGAAACTTCACGAAAGGAGATGTTGGCACGGTTAAGTCATTCACTCTTAATTTAATTGCCTAGTTTTATTCCTTCTTCCCCCCAGCTAGGATTGCAAGCTCGATTCAGTATCATGTGAAATTGGCTTTTTGATCTCCACATTCCATTCACATTGCTGTGAAATGTCACAGCCCACATACCAACTTCTCTTATAGAATAGCAGAGTTGAAAGGGACTTTGGAGGTCATCTAGTTCAACCCCTTGCTCAGGCAGGAAGCCCTATACCATTTTAGACAAACGACTATCCAGTCTCTTCTTAAAAACCTCCAGTGATGGAGCACCCACAGTTTCTGGAGGCAAGTGGTTCCACTGGTTAATTGCTCTCACTGGCTGGAAATTTAGATTGGTTCTCTCTTTGATTAGTTTCCATCTGTTGCTTCTTGTCCTGCCTTCAGGTGCTTTGGAGAATAGCTTGACTCCCTCTTCTTTGGGGCAGCCCCTGAGATATTGGAACACAGCTATCATGTCATCCCTTGTCCTTTTCTTCATTAAACTGATATACCCAATTCCAGCAACCGTTCCTTATATGTTTTAGCCTCCAGTCCCCTAATCATCTTTGTTGTTCTTCTCTGCACTCTTTCTAGAGAGTCTCGACATCTTTTTTATAATATGGTGACCAAAACTGCATGCAGTTTTCCAACTGTGGTCTTACCAGAGTATTTAAAAGCGGTACTATCTGTTCTCATGATCTTGATGCTATCCTTCTGTCGATGCAGCCAAGGACTGCATTGGCATTTTTGACAGCTGCAGCACACGGCTGGCTCCTATTGCCCTATCTCTGCCCTTTTGAGAACTGCTTTTAATTTTATTCCAAGTGTTGCCACGTAAAGCAGATCATGCCCCAAAGCGATGATGGGATCTTGAGGTTGGTGCCAGTGACTTGATCCACAGCCTTGCAAGCTGCAATTGCTATGTGCTGATTTGATTCCCAATCCCCAAGCTTTTAATATTCCTCAATATTATAAGGGAAGGCATGATTCGATTGATGGGAGGTCATTCCATGGGTGGGGTGTGCGTGTGTTTCCTCATGAAGGGGATGACCTGCCTCCAAAACCCAGTGGCTTAAGAACACTGGAGGAGATTGCCCTCTTGCACTCTTACAAGGAAAGTGTTGCATTTTTCTGTGCACAATACAATGTCTTATGCCAGGGGTCCCCAACCCCCGGGTCTGTGGACCGGTACTGGGCTGCGGCATGCCAGCAACCGGTCCGCACAAACAAGCAAAGCCCCATCCGTGGGATGCAGGCAGCACATAAAACCACGCATTCTATGGTCCGTGGAAAAAACCTTTCTCCACGGAAGGGGTCCCTGGTGCCCAAAAGGTTGGGGATCTCTGCCTTATGCTACAAGGCTAGAAATCCTTGGTATGGATAGTTTAGAACTGTGACAGTCAGATTTAGGTATCGCATACAAAATTGTACATATCGTGTTTCCCTGAAAATAAGACCTACCGTAACTGGAAAATAAGCCCTAGCATGATTTTTCAGGAGGCTTGTAATATATTCCCCACCCCAAAAATAAGCCCCAGTTAAGATTGTCAGCCAGATGGAAGCATTTACTACCGTATTTCCCCCAAAATAAGACCTAATGTGTCTTTTGGAGCAAAAATTAATATAAGACCTGGTCTTATTTTCGGGGAGACATGGTAGTAACGTTTTACCTGTAAATCTTTAGTAAATTTCTTTAGTTTTAACTTTTCCCCTCAAGACCATGTTATAGGGCATTGCATGCCAAAACAACTAGATACAAACACGGTTTTCCCCCTTGCCATCACTCTGCTAAATAACTAATTCCCACAATATTGTCTTATGCCTTAGGATATCAAACCATATAGTAGGGCTGCATTACTATTATCCTTCTCATCTTTCCTATTCACTTTAGCTTCTTATGACTATCACTTTGTTGTTTGTACCTTATGATTTATGTTGATTGCTTTTATTTAGTATCTTATGACTATCACTGAGTGTTGTATTTTATGATTTATGATAACTGTATTATGATTATGATCATGATTTATTACTTGTTGCTTGTATGTACACTGAGAGCTTCTGCACCGGAAAACAAATTCCCTGTGTGTCCAATCAAACTTGGCCAATAAATAATATTCTATTCTGTTCTGTTCTAGTTTTAATCGTAATGCAATGCATGCGAACAGCTGTTCCAAGCAATGTAAACGGCTTTAAACTTGATTGTAAAAATATCGGTTTTCGTAATAGAGTTTCAAAGTCTGGAATATCTTACCCAGTTCAACTGTCTCAGTTACTAACTTTCACAGTTTTAATTCCAGCTTAACTTCTATGAACCTCATCCCATATTTAAGGGCGCATGTGTAAGAAAGGTACATTAAGGAACATATCATCCCTGTCACATTTTAGATTTTTTTTTTTTCATTTTGTTCATTTGAATTTGTAATTTTTGTTTGATGAATGAATGAACGAACGAACAAACAAACAAACAAAGTCTATTTCTGCTTGGTGTCTCAGTGGCATCTGGATGGCTACTTAGACAACCAATATAAAGATCTAAGGTAGATCTTGGCCTTATCCAGTAGGTAAGTTGCTCTTGAATTCTTATTGGCTTAAACCTCAGGAAGCTCTGAGGATATTCAGTCTTGAAGTTTCAGTGTTGGCTCCAGCTGGGGGTGATTGCCTCTGAGATACTTCCAAACACCAGCTGCATGAAAACCATGCAGGAAAATGGGTATTCTTCTTTCTTGGAAGCATCTCAGAGACGTCTGGTGGGTCCCCATGAGAAGTAAAGATGGACCTTTTGTCCAAACCAGCAGGACAATCCTTGTTTTGTATCATCTTCTCAGTTGGCCTCCTTCAGATACCTTAGGACAGGGGTCTTCAAACTTGGCCCTTTTATGACTCGTGGACTTCAACTCCTAGAATTCCTCAGCCAGCATTGCTGGCTGAGGAATTCTGGGAGTTGAAGTCCACGAGTCATAAAAGGGCCAAGTTTGAAGACCCCTGCCTTAGGACTTCAGAATCCTAAACTGATGGGATTTCCAGCTACATTGCTTGAATGTTTTTTAGGGTTGTTGTCTGAACAGAGGCCTACAATCTCATCATCTTGGAAGGTGTAACTTGGAAGTCCACCTTCATATGTTGGTTGCTAAGCAAAATTGTGCAGGGGGAGACACATTGGTGGTGGCTCAGAAGCTGTTGGAGCATGTTGGATTCAGATCTTCATAAATTTTCGGTTCATTGGGGAAAGTTGATGATGAGTTCTCCAGACCCGTCTTATATAAAAACGAATTAAATCCTGGTTAGCTTGCTGCCTACCCAAACTGTGTTTTCATTGCATGCCCACGATTTCATTTTATATAACAAGATTTGCATTCGTCTCGGTGTCATGTTTGTGCAATGAAATTTTTTTCTTCTCTTGCTACCCATTCTTTGCAAAAAACAACAACAACCCCCAATTGCAGAGGGGGAAAAGAATCTCAGCACAAGAGAACAATATCATCTGGAATTCTTTGTTCTGTCCTCATTTCCTGTTTCCTTTCCCCATCCTTTTGTGCATTAAAGTTCAGAGAGAAAATGAGAAGCTTGACTTTGAAATATGTGCCCTGTTACCTGCATTTTTTTGTTCAAATGGTGGAAATGAAAGTCCTAGGAAAAGAGAGAAAAAAAGAAAAGAACCAGAAACAACAACAACAACAACAAAAATATCCAGAGGCCATTTGGGAAGCTAAAACGTGGAGGGGTAAAAGGTTGTTATAGAGACCTGCTGACAGAAAAGCTGGTTGTGAAATAAGCAGTTTCTGTGTTCAAATAATACTTTGATTTGTGAAGTATGCAATAGACTGAGGAAAGTGAACGAAAGAAAGGCAAAATAAAGGGAGGGAGGGAGGGAGAAAGGGAGGGAGGAGAGAAGAAGGAATGAAGGAAAAAAGGAAAATAGATTTAAATCATCAGTTAGCATGATGCATTTAGAAAATCTTTAAATGTCGTCTCTCCTCCTCCTCCTCTCCTCCTTCTCCTCCTCCTCCTCCTCCTCTCCTCCTCCTCCTCTTTCTCCTCCTCCTCCTCCTCCTCCTCCTCCTCCTCCTCCTCCTCCTCCCCACCACCACGTTTGCTTCCATCTCTCCCTAACCCCTGATTCAGATGCTCTTAAGTCCTCCTTATTTCTTCCAGCGTCTAAATAACATTTCCCCCATTCTGCCAACGGTGTCCGAAAACCTCAAGCGGTGTATAATCTGTCCGGGAGGGAAGGCCGGGGCCCGACAGAAACTGGGCACAGGGAGCAAAAACTGGGGCTGGAAGTGAGGACAAGGCATTTCACGACTGCCCGATTGTCTGCAGATTCAAGAATGAGAGCAAGGAGCACTTCAATTCAGCCACCTTTTAACCCGGCCAGTTAAACTCTGGCTTTTTGCTGCGGATGCTCTGATGCTCCGTATGCGCTGGAGGGTCATCGCTTCGGATGCCAGAAACGTGCGATCTCCCTTGCCCGAGTGTTCTCACTGATACTGACAAACAACCTAGATGTCAGGGGACGTGTTTCCACAGTAGCACTTAGTCCACTTTGACATTTTTTTCAACGATTCCTCCCATTTAATTCATAGGTGGCCGGTTCCCTCCAGGCCTCCTGCCCTCTGGGACCACAAATGTCATTATCCCCTGCTGAGATGGCCACGGACGTGAAAGATGTGGTGCTTTAGTCCAACACATCCCAAAGGGCAAGCTTGAGGAAGAGGTGTCAAGACAGAGCTCAGGAGTAAGAGAACCAAGGGGTTTTGTGGACTACTGGTGAAGGGACAAGGCTAGAAACCAGGAGGCAGTGAGTTCTAGTCCCACCTTAGAAAGCCTGCTGGGTGACTCTCCGCCAATCACTGGTGATGGTGAATTCTAGTCTCTCTCTCTCTCTCTCTCTCTCAAATGGTTGTTGTTGCGGGAAAAATAGGAGATGGGAGGAATATTAAATATTTTTGAATTTGAATTATTTATAAAAATTATTCATATGTGCGTTTATTTATTTATATATCCATTTATTAAATTTGTTTGCCACTCACCTCACCACAATAAAGGTGCAGTCAAAATAAATAAAACAAAAATTTAATGGATTGTTCTTTTTTTCATAGAAGAGCTGGGCTGCCAATACTTCAGAAGACCACTAGACGGTGGTCAAGAGTTTAGATGATTACCATCAGCTCTTTGCCGCCCCCTGCAGCCCCCTGCAATATTGCAGCCTAGATCTAATTGCCTTCTAAGGTGTCTATCACTAATTGCCTTGCTTATGGACCATTTTTTCTTCCCATTCCATCTGTGGAAATGCCAAAGGTGGCTTTTGATGATAGTTCAGACATTCCCAGGACACCAGTGTGAGGAAGCAGAGAGCCCTTTTTCAATGTCAGGAGTATCCGTGGGAAGAGAGGGGGTCAAAAAAGTCAAGATGGAAACCACACTCCTTTTTTCATGCAGTGCTTTGGGGTTTCTGGGCCTTCCCTTCAGCATACAAAGCCTTCCACAACTATAGTATTTCCACAAGTGTCTACTTTGTCACGAGTAAAACGTCTCTTTTAAATTTGTGGTATTTCTCTACTCATAATGGGTTCTCTTTTACAGGTCTGCGGTTTGCTCCTCTATGATAGCTTAATATCTCCCCTAGTTTTTGTGGTTTTATTGTTTACATTTTTGTCAATTTAGTGTGGACAGCTTATAACAGACTAAAAAAACCACACATCTAACAGTGCATAAAAGCAATCTCAACTTACGAATGTAATTGAACCGGCCATTTTAGTTGTAAATCATGATAATTGTAAAGGACGTCACTATGTGCCAATGTCTGATTTTATGACCTTTTTCTGTGGTGATCATAAAGTGATGGTCGTTAAGTGAATGCCACCATTGTTAGCTATGGGCATTTTTGAAGGATACCAGAAGTAAATGCCTGTTTCCATCAAAAACCTACTAAATTGTGGTCACTGAGTGCATTTAAAACCTCTTCCCCTTCTCCTTCTCCTTCTCCTTCTCCTTCTCCTTCTCCTTCTCCTTCTGCTCCCTCTTCCCCTCCTCCTCCTCCTCCATTCTAGTCCTGATGATGTTCCCTAGTTGGGTCATGAAACGTGTCTGCAAGGAAACCACCAAGCTCAGAGAGCCCCAAGGAGCCCAAAGTCCTCTTCCTCTTCCTCTTCCTCTTCCTATTCCTCTCCTCCTCCTCCTCCTCCTCCTCCTCCTCCTCCTCCCCACCACCACGTTTGCTTCCATCTCTCCCTAACCCCTGATTCAGATGCTCTTAAGTCCTCCTTATTTCTTCCAGCGTCTAAATAACATTTCCCCCATTCTGCCAACGGTGTCCGAAAACCTCAAGCGGTGTATAATCTGTCCGGGAGGGAAGGCTGGGGCCCGACAGAAACTGGGCACAGAGAGCAAAAACTGGGGCTGGAAGTGAGGACAAGGCATTTCACGACTGCCCGATTGTCTGCAGATTCAAGAATGAGAGCAAGGAGCACTTCAATTCAGCCACCTTTTAACCCGGCCAGTTAAACTCTGGCTTTTTGCTGCGGATGCTCTGATGCTCCGTATGCGCTGGAGGGTCATCGCTTCGGATGCCAGAAACGTGCGATCTCCCTTGCCCGAGTGTTCTCACTGATACTGACAAACAACCTAGATGTCAGGGGATGTGTTTCCACAGTAGCACTTAGTCCACTTTGACATTTTTTTCAACGATTCCTCCCATTTAATTCATAGGTGGCCGGTTCCCTCCAGGCCTCCTGCCCTCTGGGACCACAAATGTCATTATCCCCTGCTGAGATGGCCACGGACGTGAAAGATGTGGTGCTTTAGTCCAACACATCCCAAAGGGCTTGAAGAAGAGCAGTCAAGACAGCACTCAGGAGTAAGAGAACCAATGGGTTTTCTTCTCTGCTGGTGAAGGGACCAGGTTAGAAACCAGGAGGCAGTGAGTTCTAGTCCCACCTTAGGCATGAAAGACAGCTGGGTGACTTTGAACCAATCTCTCTCTCTCTGTCTCTCTCTCTCTCTCTCTCTCTCTCTCTGAAATGTTTGGGCTGCCAATACTTCAGAAGACCACTAGATGGTGGTCAAGAGTTTAGATGATTACCATCAGCTCTTTGCCCCTCCTGCAGCCCCCTGCAATATTGCAGCCTAGATCTAATTGCCTTCTAAGGTGTCTATCGCTAATTGCCTTGCTTATGGACCATTTTTTCTTCCCATTCCATCTGTGAAAATGCCAAAGCTGGCTTTTGATGAAAGTTCAGACATTCCCAGGGCACCAGTGTGAGGAAGCAGAGAGCCCTTTTTCAATGTCAGGAGTATCCGTGGGAAGGGAGGGGGTCAAAAAAGTCAAAATGGAAGCCACACTCCTTTTTTCGTGCAGTGCTTTGGAGTTTCTGGGCCTCCCCTTCAGCGTACAAAGCCTTGCACAACTATAGTATTTCCACAAGTGTCTACTTTGTCACGAGTAAAACATCTCTTTTAAATTTGTGATATTTCTCTACTCATAATGGGTTCTCTTTTACAGGTCTGCGGTTTGCTCCTCTATGATAGCTTAATATCTCCCCTAGTTTTTGTGGTTTTAATGTTTACTTTTTTTGTCAGTTTACGGCGGACAGCTTATAACAGACTAAAAACACAAACACCGAACAATGCATAAAAGCAGTCTTCAATTTACGAACTAATTGAGCTGGCCATCTTAGTTGTAAATCATGATAATTGTAAAGGAGGTTGCTATGTGACAATGTCTGATTTTATGACCTTTTTCTGTGGTGGTCATAAAGTGAACATGATGGCTGTTTGGTGTATGCCAGCATTGTTACCTATGGGGCATTTTTGCTGGATACCAGAAGTAAATGCCTGTTTCTATCAAAAGCCTACTAAATTATAGTCATTGAGTGCATTTACAATCTCTTCCCCTTCTCCTTCCCCTCCTCCTCCTCCTCCCTTCTAGCCTTGATGATGTTCCCTAGTTGGGTCATGAAATGTCTGCAAGACAACAACAAAGCTCAGAGAGTCCCCAACAATCCCATAGTTCTTCTTCCCCTTTCCCTCTTCCTCCTTCTCCTTCTTTTCTTTCTTCCTCCCTCCCTCCCTCCATTTTTCTTCTTCCTCCTCCTCATCCCCTCTTCCTTCCTTCCTTCCTTCCTTCCTTCCTTCCTTCCTTCCTTCCTTCCTTCCTTCCTTCCTTCCTTCCTTCCTTCCTTCCTTCCTTCCTCACTCCCACCCTTCTCCTCCTCCATATCATTCTTATTATCCACTCTCCAGTTCTCAGCAACTACTTAGACGTTACCAGAAATCTACAACAGTTCTCTCACATTATCTCTTCGCATTCCCTTAATGCTTAGTAACTAAAACCAAAGCGATTCTCAATAAAGGGGTCTTGCCCTTTTGTTCTTTTGTGAATTTGCAGATCCATCCAGGGGTGAGGTTGTTTTAGACCGGGGGTCCCCATCCCCTGGGCCATGGCCCACTAACGGCCCGGGGTCCATTCGCAACTGTGGCACTGAAGCAGCGGGTGTGCACGCCTGCCCGCACAAGCCACACTCACCTGAGTGGTGCATGCTGGCGCTTGCAGTCCCTCTCATGTGCCCACTGCTGACACAAATGAAGCTGTGCATACATGCACGCATGCCTGCGCCTCATACAAAACCATTCCCCTTTCCCCCCTCCATGCCGGGCCACCGATCAGGAAAGGCTGGGGAGCACTTTTTCAGAGGGTCATCAAAACGTTTTTGACAATTACGTTTGCTCCAGAGAGAGAAACTCAAAACAAGTATAAGATAGCCATTTTGGACCACAAGGGGGATGCCCACAAAATTGTGTAATCACATTAAGTCATGTCATACCTTGCCCAAAGCAACACAATTGATTTTCCTGCCTGTGTAGATAGAATAATGGTCCTCAGACTGTTGGAAAGCGGTCCACAGAAGTGGCAGGCGAGGGTGTGAAGCTTCATTTGCGTATGCGCACAATGTTGGTTGCATGTGTGAAACCATCCTCCGGGCCACTGCTGTCACTGGTCCTTGGCGCTAGAAGGGGTTGGGGACCTCTGAAATAGAAGTCACTAAATGAATGGTTGCAAGTTAAGGTCTGGCTGTCCTATCCTAAGCTTAAGCAAATGGCATCCAATTTTGGCTTCTGCCACTTTAATCAGCCTATTTATTGTGTTGCTTGGAGCTATAAAACGTAAGGTGTGTGTGTGAATAGAGTGTCATAAACACGTAACTGTATTGGGGATAAAAGAATTCAGGTAGTCCTCGACATATGACCGTAATGGAGCCAGCCCATAAGTCATGATAGTGGTAAAACAGATTGGTCTGATCATGTGACCCTATCCGATTTTATGACCTTTTTTGCGGAGGTTGTTAAGTGAACAGCGATCATAAATCGGTCATTAAGTGAAACAGCGTCCAATTCAGCTTCATCCTGGTTGTGATTGCTTCTCCTTGCGGTCTTGTTCCTTTGCAGTTGGCACCTGGGATCAATCCTGGGCAAGGCCTGGGCATTGAAATCATCGCTACGTTACAGCTGGTGTTGTGCGTGCTCGCCACAACGGACAAGAGGCGAACGGACCTCTCCGGATCAGCACCATTGGCCATCGGTCTTTCCGTTGCCTTGGGTCACCTGCTGGCGGTGAGTATGAATTCGGGAGCTATATTGGCCTGTTTGCTAAACCATAACGAGCCAAAACAACCAGAGGGCTGGACTAGATGACCTCCAAGGTCCCTTCCAACTTTTATTATTATATTTATTATTATTATTATACACATAGTTTCCTGGCTTAATCCAGTTGCGCGTATTGGTCCTTTCAGGTCAGGAAACAGGTGCCACAAGGATTACTGGAACTTTATTCTTAAAGGCAGCCCTTGACTTATAATTCTTTGCTTAATTCAACATTACAACAGCATTGAAAAAAAGCGACTTAGGACCTTTTTTTTCCACGCTTACAACCGTTGCAGCATCCCCCATGGTCACGTGATCAAAATTCAGATGCTTGATTCATATTTATGACGGTTGCAGTGTCTAGGGGTCATGTGATCCCCTTTTGTCACCTTCTGCTAAGCAAAGTCAAGCCTGATTCACTTAACAACCATGTTACTATCTTAACAACTGAACTGATTCAGGTGACTGACCCATTTTACAATAGTTAAGGCATACAACCACAATGCACAGTTGTATTGTGCATTGTGACAGTTGTACGAGGGAAATTCGGAAATAAACCTCCGTTTGGTTATCAACGACAGACACTCGCAGATACACATTAGGAAACGACAACATTGTATTACTTTTTGAAATAATCACCATTCAAATTGAGGCACTTGTAACGTCTTACAAGGTTTAAAATTCCTTAGTAGCAGCTGCCCGGCGCCAAATCTGGGCTATACGGGGGGGGGGGTCAAAACAACCCAGCGGAACTGTTTCAAAAGTTCTTGGGTGCGTCTGGCGGTGTGCGGGCGAGCATTGTCGTGGACCAACACCACACCGGAAGTGGGGCCATAGAAAATCCCGCCAAATGTGAAGAGGCCGAAGGAGTACGGCTAGTGAAGCTCATGGAGCATGGTTCGACCATCAATTCAGAAGTCTACTGTGAAATGTTACGAAAACTCAGACGAGTCATCCGTAACAAGCATCAGGGCATGTTGACTTCCGGTGTGGTGTTGGTTCACGACAATGCTCGCCCACACACCGCTAGACGCACCCAAGAACTTTTGAAGCAGTTCCATTGGGATGTTTTTGATCACCCTCCCCTTATAGTCCAGATTTGGCACCAAGCGACTACTACTAAGGAATTTCAAACCTTGTAAGACATTATGACAAGTGCCTCAATTTCAATGGCGTTTATGTCAAAAAGTAATGTAATGTTGTAGTTTTCTAATGTGGATAATAAAAGTTCTGTATCTGCGAGTGCCTGTCATTGATAACCAAACGGAGGTTTATTTCCGAATTGCCCTTATATGTCAAGGACTAACCTTGTTATTGGATTAACCCATTTTCTGGATTAATGCAATATGCTGAATCATAAATTAACCAAACATGCTGGATTAATTTCATATATTAAACCCATAAAATTTGACCATAGTCAACACTCAAGTTTAGCATGTTGTGTGAAGGTAGTCTCTAGGCTTTCATGCACCTAGTTATGCCTATTGTACGAAACCAACCATAAGATTATTTTAAAAAATAGATTTATGCACAGATAAATAAGAATACAGAACAGGATTTTTTTTAAAAAAAACAAAAGAGCTAAGAAATTGTTTAAAAAGATTTATACACAATACAACTACTTGCAGAAGTAGAACAACATTTTAAAAAACTAAGAGCTAACAAGTAGTTAAGATTAAAAACAGCATAAGATTTATACGTAGAAGAACATAAAGAAGAAAATTTGAAAGAACTAAGAAATAGCTGAGGTAAAAAAAATAACCATCAGATTTATACACGTAGATTTAAGAATATAGAGAAGAGATTAAAAAAAAGAAAAGAAATAGTTAAGATAAAGAAAAAATAAGATTTATGCACAGATAAATAAGAATATAGAAGAGAGGAATTTTTTTTTAAAAAACAAAGAGCTAATAAATAGTTAAGATAAAAAAAACATACAGGACTACATATATAGAAAAGAAAATTTTCAAAAAACTAAGAAGTAGTAAAGATCACAAAAGCATAAGATTTATACATACAAGAATAAGAACATAGAAAATAAGAAAATTGTAAAGAGCTAAGAAATAATTAAGTTTTTAAAGAGTTATATGATTTATACACATAGAGAAGAGGAATTTAAAAAAAAAAAACCTCTAAGAGCCAAGAAATAAATATTTAAAAAAACCCATAAGAGTTATACACAAAGGAGTAAGAACGTAGAAATAGAACATAAGGATAGCAAAGGGATAGATTAAATAAGAATAGAAATGAATGGAAAAATAGGATAGGATAGGAAATTATATTTTGTACTGTAAGAGTGTTGTATGGAAAAATAAAGTGCTGTCTGGATTTTGTACCATATTAAGTAAAACTCTAACATAGGCCAGGTCTGTTGCCAAAGTGACAGAAGTCAAAACATACGCTAAGTCCAAAACAAGCAGAAAGGATATGGAAGCAGCTCAAACTCATGCCACAATAATTCACGTGAGTATAAAGGGAGGAGATACAGCACAGGCTTGCAAGATTCAGTTACGGTATCCGCTCTCAATAAACGTGGTCTTTAGCCCTCAATTGTGGAATTGATTTCTGATGTGGTTTATTTGGTGGGGACTGACACAATCTTTGAAAATGTTATCAAAAGAAGAGAATATTTGAAGCTGAGAGTTGAACTGTGGGGTCCTTGATGGTGCTCTCTGAGCTGGGTGGTTTTCTTGCAGACGTTTCATGACTCAACTTGGTAGCATCATCAGTGCTAGGAGGGGATGGAGTTTGCAGAGAGGAGGAGGAGGAGGAGGAACTAGGTAACATCATAAGTGCCAGAAGGGGGTGGGGTTTGCAGAGAGGAGCTAAGCCCCCTGAGCTTAGTTGTTTTCCTGCAGATGTTTCATTACCAAACTAGGTAACATCATCAGTGCTAGAAGGGAGTGGGGTTCGTGGAGTGGGGGAGGAGAGGAAAAGGAGGAGGAGGACTGTGGGGTCCTTGGTGCTCTCTGAGCTTGAGTTGTTTTCTTGAAGACATTTCATTACACAACTAGCTAACATCAACAGCGCTTGTATATTAGTAGCTTGCAAGTTACTGTACATGTTTATATACAGTAATGCTGGTGAGCAAATGTGTGTAATGATGTTTACCTAGCCAGGCAATGAAACTTCTGCAGACCGACAACCAACCTCAAGAGAACCCATACTTTAGAAATGTTCCATGCTGGTCCCAAGTTCATCATTCTGAATGGGACAGAAAGATATTCTCATCTAATTAAATGCAAATTGCGTAGTTTTTGCAAAACAGGCAGTGTACAACCAGGGCACCCATAAAAGGCAGAGAAATGTCAAAAAAGTCAAGGTGGCAATTTCAATGACATGGTAGAACTTATCCGTGTAGAACTGATGATGTTACCTAGTTGGGTGATGAAATGTTTGCAAGAAAACAACCAAGTTCAGGGAGCACCAAGGACCTCACAGTCCTCCTCCTCCTCCTCCTCCTCCAAATCCTATTCCCTTCTAGCGTTGATGATGTTACCTAATTGGGTCATGAAACATCTGCAAGAAAACCACCAAGGTCAGAAAGCACCAAGAATCCCACCCTGAGCTACAAATATTCTCTTCTGTTAATGACAGAACCAGCCAACATGAGGTTTTTGATGTCTTCCATATTCGACGGGTTGGAGAATGATCTAGATAATGGAGAAGGTGTATCATATATCATTTAAGACACCCAATTGTACCTATAGAGGCGGGTATAAGTTTAGATCAGGGCTCTTCAAACCTGGCCCTTTTATGACTTGTGGACTTCAACTCCCAGAATTCCTCAGCCAGCTTGCCTGGCTGAGGAATTCTGGGAGTTGAAGTCCACAAGTCATAAAAGGGCCAGGTTTGAAGAGCCCTGGTTTAGATAAAGGAGGAGGCCCCAACTTGTCCGTAGAACGTGTCGTACTCTGAGGCAAGTTCTCGTGTTGTCAAGATTCTCACAAACCTTCAACTACTGAGGCATCTTTGTTCCTGGAATGGAGAGCAGACACCATCCAATGTTGGCTTTTTCAAAGATAGGGAAGTATCTTGGGTTAGTCCTGTTCATCTCAATTGCAGACCATATTCTGCCTTCGGGTAGATAAAATTCTATTTTTGGAATATTCCAGGGAACTCCAGAAGTTTCCATCCTTTCTCCAGACCACAATTGAGGGACTCGGACCGTGCCAAGATGACTCTCCCAAACCACTTCCTGTTCTAGAAGATTTGCTTTTAAAAAAATGCCGGACCACCCCAAAACAGCTGGATCGGCCTAGTTTGGAGAAAGAATAGATTGGCAAAGGAATATTTTTCATCCACTTAGAATAGTCCTAAGCCCTAAATTTCTATCGCTAAGCAAGACAGTTGTGAGTGAATTTTGCCCCATTTTACGACCTTTCTTGCCACCGTTGTTAAGTGAATCACTGCATTTATTAAGTTAGTCAAAGGGTTGTTAAACAATCTGGCTTCCCCATTGATTTTGCTTGTCAGAAGGTTGCAAAAAGGCATCACGTGAACCCGGGACATGGCAACCGTCGTAAATACGAACCAGTTGCCAAACATCTGAATTTTGATCACGTGACCATGGAGATGCTGCAACGGTCATAAGTGTGAAAAAGGTCATAAGTCATCTTTTTCATGCCGTTGTAACTTCGAACGTTCACTAAATAAGCTATTGCCTGGACTGTAGGATGTTCTTTGAAGAACTCACCCAGGAAGCCGATGATCTGCAGATGCCATTTTCCAGGCCTGAAGGAAGCATCTGATGCTGAAGATTGTGGTGGAGGTGCTCACGTTAAAAAATAAAATAAAATTGGTGAATGGGTTCAAGAAGAAAAGTTAAATGTGATTCAATTTTGGATACATTTCAGGGTGTCCGTGAAAGGGAAAAATATTTGGAATCGACGGGACAAGCACGCTATGATTTAATTCACGCAGCCAAAGGCTTCTAGGTAGTTTAGGGGCCCTGAACCATCTGGGTTGACCTGAATTTTGGCTGAGGTAACTCACACTGTGTGGTAGGATGTCAAAGATGGTTTTCTTCAGGAGGCAACTGGACTTTCTTGTTTTTCTTTGGAGACATTTCGCTTCTCATCCAAGAAGCTTCTTCGGCTCTGACTGGATGGTGGGGAATGGAAGTCAGAACTGAAGAAGCTTCTTGGAGGAGAAGTGAAACGTCTTCAAAGAAAAACAAGAAAGTCCAGTTGCCTCGTGAAAAAAAGCAACTTTTGGGACAACCCTGACCTGGATGACTGAGAATCTCCACAGACGTGTCTGCTAGCATCTCCTTCTCACAGCTATTTGCCCTCTTCTGCAACCACCTGCTCCTTTTTACCACGTTCTTTCCCTCGAGTTACGACCGTAATGGATCCTGCCCATTACGATCGCAAGTCATGACGTGTGTAAAGCAGGCCATCACGTGATCAACCCCGTTTTATGATCTTTTTAAAGTGGTGGTTGTTCAGAGAATCAACATGGCCGTTAGGTGAATCCACGGTCGTTAAATGAACAACACAGTTTTCCAGAGAACCCGTTGTTTGCTATTGGCTTTTTTTTTGCCAATCATAAATCACAGTCACGTGTGGTAAAAGCAGGGCAGTTGCCAAGCAACCCAAAACGGGGTCATGTGACTGGAGGAACTTCAGAAGCTGGTCCTAAGTACCTTTTGGAAGTTTTAACTTTGAACGGTCATACGTCAAGGACTAACTGTAATTATGTGCCACAGTCTTCGGCTTACAACCATTCATTTAGTGAAGTTTGTGAAGCAACTGGTCGTAAGCTGAGGACTATTTATATATCTATTGTCTGAATGCAAGCTGTGAGTTGTTTTCTGATTCTATAGAGAATATGGAGATACAGGTTGTCCTCAACTTACAACCATTCATTTAGTGACCATTTGAAATTACAAGGGCACTGAAGTAAGTGAATTATGACCAGTTTTCACACTTACGACCATTGTAGCATCCGCCTGGTCACATGAACAAAATTCAGATGCTTGGCCTTTGACTCATATTTATGACGGTTGCAGTGTCCCAGGGTTATGTGATCAAAATTCAGACATTTGCAAATTGACTCCTAGTTATGACGGTCGCAGCGTCCCGGGGTCCCATGATCCCCTTTTGCGACCTTCTGACAAGCAAGGTCAATGGGGAAGCCAGATTCACTTAACAACCGTGTTACTGACAACAACTGCAATGATTCACTTAACAACTGCGGCAACAAAGCAGATAAAATGGGGCAAAATTCACTTAACAACTGTCTCACTTGGCAACATAAATGTTGGGGTCAATTGTGGTCGTAAGTCGAGGACTACCTGTATTATGATATTTATGACGGTTGCAGTGTCCTGGGGTCATGTGATCCCCTTCTGTGACCTTCTGATAAGCAAAGTTAATGGGGAAGCCAGATTCAGTTAGTGCCCGTATGCTTCACTTAACAACTGCAGCAAGAAAAGTTGTAAAATGGGGAAAAACTCAGCAGCTGTCTTGCTTAGCAACGGAAATTTTGGTGACCCCTGCTCCAGTATGACCATAGAATAGTTCCACCATGGACACGCCAACAGAACACGCGTGTTTCGCTGATCTGGGCAGAATCCACCCACCATTCTAATTCTTCTGTAGATGAAATGTTCTGCGAGGCATAAAAAAAGATTATTATTTTTCTTTGCCGCAAAGAAAACAAAAAAAACCATCTACTCATTTTCTTCCTGATGCATTTCACACGCCGCATCTGAATTAAGGTAGTCAAGATGCTCAATCAATCAATCAATCATGGTTCGCCCTGTCTTGTTTTCCATAAATTGAGCTATGTTTATGTAATCCATTTAATTAAGTAGCCCCATCTCTGTAAAATACACCCCCACCTCCAAAGATACACACACACACACAAACACACACACACACACACAACTGTACAAACAGTACATATACATAAATGATAGATAGATAGAAAGAGATAGATAGATAGATATTATTTATTTTTATTCTGCCTTTTATTTTGTAACTAACTCAAGGCAGCAAGCATATCTAATATCTCTCTTCCTATTTTCCTCACAAGAAAAACCAAGGGGTTGGACTAGATGACCTCCAAGGTCCCTTCCAACATTATTATTATTATTATTATTATTATTATTATTATTATTATTATTATTATTATTATTATTATTATTATTGTTATTGTTATTGTTATTGTTATTGTTGTTGTTGTTGTTGTTACTATTATTACTATTATTACTATTATTACTACTACTATTATTATTATTATTATTATTATTATTATTATTATTATTATTATTATTATTATTATTATTATTATTATTATTATTATTATTATTATCCTGTGAGGTAGGTTGAACTGCGAGAGAAGGGCTGGTTCATATCACCCAGCTGGCTTTCATGCCTAAAGCAGGACTAGAACTCACCATCTCCTGTTGATTGGCCCAAAATCACCAAGCCAGCTATCATGCCTAAGGCAGGACTAGAACTCTCGGTCTCCCAGTGATTGGGGCAGCCCCTGAAATATTGGAAGACAGCTATCATGTCACCCCTATTTCTTCTTTTCATTAAACTAGACCAGGGGTAGGCAACCTTGGCTCTTTTATGACTCGTGGACTTCAACTCCCAGAATTCCTGAGCCAGCCATGCTGAGGAGAAAGGGAGAGTTTCCAAGCTGAGCCATGCTGGCTCAGGAATTCTGGGAGTTGAAGTCCACGAGTCATAAAAGAGCCAAGGTTGCCTACTCCTGAACTAGACATACCCAATTCCTGCAACCGTTCCTTATATGTTTTAGCTTCCAGTCCCCTGATGGTCTTTGTTGCTCTTCTCTGCACTCTTTCTAGAGTCTCAACATCCTTTTTATATCGTGGTGGCCAAAACTGGATGCCGTATTCCAGGGGTGGTGTTCCCAACTCAGGCCACACTTGGAACAGTGCATCCATCAACTGTGTCCTGAGCTACCTGTGATCTTTGAAACTCGGAAGCTCAGCTCTCCTGCCTCGAATGAAAGTCCCTAAGCAATTCTCGGTGAAATGAGTAACTTTGATCTGCAAGCACGGCTCCTGCTAACAAAACCTCCCTCTTCTTTGCTTCCCACAGATTGATTACACCGGTTGCGGCATCAACCCTGCACGTTCTTTCGGATCGGCTTTGGTGACCACTAACTTTGCCGACCACTGGGTAGGTTTCCGATCAGAATCCCAAGGCAGGCAGCCACGGGCCTCACGTAAGGGCTAAACTGGGAATCCTGCGGTTCGATCGAAGAAGTTTGTGGAAAATTGCATTTGAACTGCTCAGTGTGACTTCATGATACAAAGGGGAGAAATGGCAAAAAAGCTAAGGAAAACGAAGAGAGAAGCACGTTAGAAGCAGAAGGAATCGTCAGAGGGGGCTCCCCTTCAAATATTTGGGGTGATGTCATTTTACACACACACACACACACACACACACACACTCACACAAATATACAACCATTGCTGGCAACCATCACCCCTCTGCTGTTTCTTTCTGTTTCTAAAGCACGTGACATATCGGTTGCCGAACATTGAACCTTGATCAGGTGACCATGGTGCAATGGACATAAGTGCGAGGACCAGTCCTCAGTCCCTTATTTCCAGTGCCATTGTGACTTCGAAAGGTCGCGAAATGAACGGTTGTAAGTCGAGGACTATCTGTGTAGTCATTTCCCAGGTTCCCTAATGGTTTTCTTGCAGGTGTTTCATGACCCAACTAGGTGACATCATCAGTGCTTGGAGGAAGTGGGGTTTGCAGAGATGAGGAGGAGGAGGAGGAGGAGGAGGAGGAGGAAGACTGTGGGGTCATTGGTGATCTCTAAGCTTCGTGGTTTTCTTGCAGATGTTTCATGATCCAACTAGGTGACATCATCAGTGCTTGGAGGAAGTGGGGTTTGCAGAGATGAGGAGGAGGAGGAGGAGGAGGAGATTGTGACATCCTTGATGCTCTCTAAGCTTCGTTCTTTTCTTGAAGACATTTTGTGACCCAACTAGGTAACATCATCAGTGCTAGAAGCTAGAATCCCACTCCCTTCTAGGACTGATGATGTTACCTAGTTGGGTCCGTAAATATCTTCAGAAAACAACTAAGCTCAGAGAGCACCAAGGACCCCACAGTCCTCTTGCTCCCCCTCCTCCTCTTGCTCCCCCTCCTCCTCCTGCTCCTCCTCCTTCTTTCTGGAAAACCCCCTCCCTTGTAGCATTGATGACATTAACACAAAATGCCTGTAAGAAAATCCCCCAAGCCCCCAAGCTCAGAGAGCACCAAGGACCCCACAGTTCAACATGCATTGAGGGAACATACAGGATAGTGATTGATTGACGTGCTTGGCAGCTCTGCCAACCTGGGATGGGCACAGCTCCCATTGAACAGCGCCCTCTTTGTGTTGAATTTCAGGTCTTCTGGGTTGGCCCCTTACTGGGGGGTGTCAGTGCGGCTCTCATCTACGACTTCATCCTGGCACCTCGAAGCAGCGCGATCACAGAACGCATGAAGGTTTGGACCAGCGGCCACGTGGAAGAATATGACCTTGACGCCGATGACTCGCGAGTAGAGATGAAACCGAAATAAAAGGGAGAGGCAGCTCGGAGAACCAAGGCACCCATTTCTGAAAATGTGCTCTTTTTTTACACGTGCGTCTGTTCGATCAGTGTTATAGACTCTTTCTAAAACGACCTGCCATTTTTCCAAATGTTTTTATAAGTCGCTGTGTTTTTATTTTTTTTCCTCTCCAAATTTCTGGATTGGGAAGGGAGCATCTTGGGAGAATTGAAGGGAGATGTTTCTGGAGCCTCGTATTTTTGTTCTGGAGCCGAAGGGACAGGTGCCTTGAAAAATAGATTATTTTTGTATTATTTTTCAGCCCAGAGTGATAGCAAGAGTCTGCCTGCAGCAGGGAATAAATATGGAAAAATGTTATCCAGAGAGGAAAAAAAACAGTCCAGGAAGGGCAATGCTTTGATCTTAGACTCAGTTTTTAAAAGTGAGAAAATCAGTGGAAAAAATAAATTTAGTAGAGTTTTCTAGAGCATCTGGGCCATTCGGAGATATTAGAAAAGGAAATATTTTTTTCCTATTGTTAGGGAATAGAATGCACACATAAACAAATAAACAAATAAACACACACACACACACACACACACACTTCTTTGTATAGATATATTTTGATTCTATGTCCTCAAATCAGTGTTGACTTATAATAGCAACATAGAGCCGTGTTTCTCAGCTTTGCCCACTGTAAGCTGGGCGGACTTCAACTCCCAGAATTCTGCCGCTGAGAGTTGAAGTCCATACTGTTAAATCATGGGGCTGGGGAATTCTGGGAATTGAAGTCCACCCATCTTAAAGTCACCAAGGTTGACAAAGACTGACCTTCTCCAGGATGATGGTGTAGTTACCACTCCCAGAATCACTGAATATTAGATGGGACCCTAAGATCATCCAGTCCAGGGGTAGGCCACCTTGACTCTTTTATGACTCGTGGACTTCAACTCCCAGAATTCCTGAGCTAGTTGAAGTCCATGAGTCATAAAAGAGCCAAGGTTGCCTACCCCTGATCTAGTCCAATCCACTGCCCAATGCAAGAAGCACTACTATAGCATTCCAGACAGATGCCTTTTTCTGCTGAAGCACCTCAAGGTGTCCATCATCACCCAAGGCATCCTGTCCTCTTGTTGAAGATCTCTTATCTTTAGAAGATTTCTTCCCATATGACCTCATCTGGACCGACTAACTAACCAGATTCTTTAAGGCAATGAAGAATAGTGTCCTGTTCCTCATTCAGAAGCAGGTTCAGCCCAGTTCTACCAGCTTCCGGAAACAGGAGCCCTTAACACAATGACAGAATACAGAGTTGGAAGGAACCTTGGAGGTCTTCTAGTCCACCCCACTGCTCAAGCAGGAAACCCTGTACCATTTCAGACAAAGGGTTGTCCAATCTCTTCTTGTGGAGCACCCACAACGTCTGGAGGCAAGCTGTTCCACTGGTTAATTGTTCTCACTGTCAGGAAATTTCTCCTTAATTCCAGGTTGCTTCTCTCCTTGATTAGTTTCCATCCGTTGCTTCTTGTCTTTGCCTTCAGGCGCTTTGGAGAATAGCTTGACTTCCTCTTCTTTGGGGCAGCCCCTGAGATACTGGAAGACTGCTATCATGTCACCCCTCGTCCTTCTCTTCATTAAACTAGACATACCCAATTCCTGCAACCGTTCTTCATATATTTTAGCTTCCCTTGACCTGGCCCACTCCTGACCACTTCTACATTATATTCCCACAAGGCACTAAACTGGGTCACTTGGAAACATGATGCCTAATAACCAGCTGTTGCTTAACATGTACTTATGCGTGGGCCACTTAACATGTTGAACGAAAAAATTACTTTGATAATTAAGCTATATATGTTATGAGACCACTGCCATATCTTATTGTAAAAATCTGTAAACTGTGGCGACATCCATATGTTTATTTTATACCTTTCTTATTGTTCTTATTGTTCAGTATTGTCACCCTGAAACTGTGAGAATTTCACAGTTGTCTTGCTTGTGAACCCAAAGTGCATTGATTGCTTGCTACGTATCTTCCAAAAATGCAAGTAAAAGTATCTGGACTATCTGAATGTATTGCTTTTTTTTTTCTCTGCGTGGGAAATAGTGGCCGATTTAACGTTAGAACTCGGCACAAGTTGAGGATGTTGATCTGGATCAAACTGAATTAAAACTCGGGTTTGACCCTCCGACAAGTGGGGTGGCCAGCTTAACTGAACGTAAGGGGAATTCTGTGTGAAATTTTTATGTACAGATAGTTCTCGACTTACAACTGTTCATTTAGTGACTGAAGTTACAATAGCACTGAAAAAAGGGACTTAGGACCATTTTTCACACTTAGGACCATTGCAGCGTCCCCATGGTCACATGATCAAAATTCGGATGCTTGGCAACTGACTCATATTTATGACGTTTGCAATGTCTCCGGGTCATGTGATCCCCTTTTGTGACCTTCTGACAAGCAAAGTCTATGGGGGAAGCCTGACTCACTTAACAACCGTGTTATTAGCTTACCAACTGCAGTGGTTCACTTTAAAATGGTGGCGAAAGGTCGTAAAATGGGGCAAAATTCACTTCACGGCTGTCTCACTTAGCAACTGAAATTTTGGGCTCAGTTATGGTCGTAAGCCGAGGACTACCTGTACTATGTAAGATTGAACTATGTAGGACAAGCCAAACTTTATGTAAATCTGTTCAGATATGTTCCTAATATGTTGTCTGCCATTATTTCTGTGGCGTACAAAAAAACTGCCAAAACAAGACGTGTTTACATCTTGTGAATATATAAACAACATTTGCACCGATTCACTGGGATTCATTTTGTACGCGAAAGGAAATATATGACTGAAAATGCAAACAAATAGCTGAAGTTTAAAATGCAATCCATTCATTTCATATCTCTCCTCCCCTCTATAATTGTTTGGTGAAATATTTTCAATTTTTACTGTTTAACAAATTTGCATTGGGGAATACTTGATATCTTGGTGATATCTGCTAAGGCAAAAAAGAAAAGAAAAAAAGAAATATACAAGAATTTTATTTCCTAATTACGAGTAGTCCTCAACTTACGACCACAGTTAGGAGCAGAATTTCTGTGGCTAAGCAAGGCAGTTTCTAAGTGAGTCACATCTGATTTTCTGACTTTTTGTGCCCCGATTGTTAAGCGAATCGCCATGGTTGCTAAGTGAATCACAGGGTCGTTAAGTGAATCTGGCCTCCCCCATGGACTTTGCTTGTCTGAAGCCAGCTGCAAAGGTCGCAAATGGCGATCACGTGACCCCGGGACACTGCAACTGTCCTAAGTACAAGCCAGTTGCCAAGTGTCCCAATTTTGATCATGTGACTGGGAATGCCGTGATAGTCATAAGTCTGAGGACGGGTTATAATCATTGTTTTTTCATATGGTTGTAATTTGAATGGTCATTAAATGAATGGTTGTAAGTCAAGGACTACCTACATGGGTTCGACCTATCCGCGGGAATATTAGAATTTCAGTTCTGAACCAGCGATAATATTCAGGCTTAAAGAACAAGTGATAATTACAGGTCCTTGACTTACAACAGTTCATTTAGTGATCATTCGAAATTACAGCAACGATAAAAAAAAAGTGACTTACGACTATTTTTCACACTTATGATCGGTGCAGTTCCCCTCCCCCCATTGTCACGTGATCAAAATTCAGACATTTGGCAACTGACTCATATTTATGACGGTCACAGTGTCCCGGGGTTATGTGATCATCCTTTGCGGCCTTCTGACAAGCAAAGTCAATGAGGAAGCCCAGATTCACTTAACAACTGTGTTACTAACTTAATAAATGCATGATTCACTTAACAACCGTGGCAAGAAAGGTTGTTAAATGGGGCAAAATTCACTTAACAAATCTCTTGCTTAGCAAGAGTAATGTCAGGCTCAACTGTAAAGAACATTCCCACCAAAACTGACAGGGCAAGTATATAAACAGAGAGCAAGCTTCACTCCTTTCTAGTCCTGATGATGTTCCCTAGTTGGGTCATGAAATGTCTGCAAGAAAATTACCAAGCTCAGAGAGAACCAAGGACCCCACAGTCTTCTTCTTCTTCTTCTTCTTCTTCTTCTTCTTCTTCTTCTTCTTCTTCTTCTTCTTCTTCTTCTTCTTCTTCTTCTTCTTCTTCTTCTTCTTCTTCTTCTTCTTCTTCTTCTTCTTCTTCTTCTTCTTCTTCTTCTTCTTCTTCTTCTTCTTCTTCTTCTTCTTCTTCTTCTTCTTCCTCCTCCTGCTCCTCCTCTTCCTCCTCCCCCTCCCCCCTGCAAACCCCCCTCCCCCTAGCACTGATGATGTTCCCTAGTTGGGTCATGAAACATCTGCAAGAAAACCACCAAACTCAGAGAGCACCAAGGATCCCACAGTCTTCTTCCTCCTCCTCCTCCTCCTCCTCCTCCTCCTCCTCCTCCTCCTCCTCCTCTCCCCCCCAAACCTACTCTCTTCTAGCACTGAAGACGTTACCTAGTTGGGTCATGAAACGTCTGCAAGAAAACCACCAAGCTCAGAGAGCACCAAGGATCCCACAGTCTTCCTCCTCCTCCTCCTCCTCCTCCTCGTCCTCCTCCTCCTCCCTGCAAACCCCACTCCCCCTAGCACTGATGATGTTGCCTAGTTGGGTCATGAAACGTCTGCAAGGAAACCACCAAGTTCAGAGAGCAAGGTAAATCTGCGGCATCTCCTATCCCAGGTTTAGGGTTCTGAAGAAGATTTCAGACCTTTCCATTTTCCCTGGAAGTATCCTCTATTTCCTATTTTCTTGGAAATATCAGAGGCTGCTTTTAAAGAGCTGGGAGCAGTCAGTTTTTCCATTTCCTGGAATTACTTGGATAGTTCTTCCAGGAAATGTTGAAAAGAAGCTGTAATTGCTGCAGCCTCTTTCACAGTGAGCTAAGGAGAATATGGCCTCTCTGCTAGCTCAATTTCTTCCTCATTATTACTATTATTAATGATGTACTTAATAATAATAATAAAGTTGGAAGGGACCTTGGAGGTCATCGGGTCCAACCCCCTGCTCAGGCAGGAAACCTTATACCATTTTGGATAAATGGCTGTCCAGTCTCTTCTTAAAAACTTCCAGTGTTGGAGCATTCACAGCTTCTGGAGGCAGGTTGTTCCACTGGTTAATTGTTCTAACTGTCAGGAAGTTTCTCCTTAGTTCTAGGTTGCTTCTCTCCTTGATCATTTTCCATCCGTTGCTTCTTGTCCTGCCTTCTGGTGCTTTGGAGAATAGCTTGACTGCCTCTTCTTTGGGGCAGTCCCTGAGATACTGGAACACTGCTATCATGTCCCCCCTCGTCCTTCTCTTCATTAAACTAGACATACCCAATTCCAGCAACCGTTCCTTATAAAGTATGCTTTAGCCTCCAGTCCCCTAATCATCTTTGTTGCTCTTCTCTGTACTCTTTCTAGAGTCTCGACATCTTTTTTACATCGCGGTGACCAAAACTGGATACTTCTTCTGCTGTCTGTTCCATCTAGAATCTTGTAAAAATGAGAGGCCCAAATTTGCTTCCAATTGAATTCTGGTTGGACTGCATTTTAAAACTTACCAGTGCTAAACCTACCCATTCCTCCGTTACGTTTAAAGTTAAATCTTGGGCATTACGTCCACCACGGCTGTGAAAAACAGGCAGACAGGCCTCCTCCCAAACACCCTTCACTTATTCTGAACCAGAAAAAAAAAAAGGGGGGGGGTGTTTGACATAACGTATCTAATAAAATTTGGCATTCATTTACCACCATTGCAGCATCCTGAGGTCATGTGATCGCCACCTGCAATCTTCCCAGCAGGCTTCCGATAACCACCATCAATGGGGGAATCAGATTTATTTAATGACCTCGTGATTCATTTAACAACTGAGGTGGTTTGCTTAACAGCTGTCCCAAAAAAGGGTGTAAAATTGGGCAGGACTCACTTAAAAACTGTGGGCCCAGGACTATATATATCAATAGATAGATAGATAGATAGATAGATAGATAGATAGATAGATAGATAGATAGATAGATAGATAGATAGATAGATAGATAGATAGATAGATAGATAGATAGATAGATAGATGGATGGATGGATGGATGATGGATGGATGGATGATGGATGGATGGATGGATGGATGGGTGGGTGGGTGGGTGGGTGGTTGGGTAGGTAGGTAGTAGGTAGTAGGTAGAGATAGATATAGAGACAGACAGACAGACACAGATGATAGAGAGATGATAATGATAGATCTGGAATATATATATATATATATATATATATATATATATATCTATATATATATATATATATATATATAGAGAGAGAGAGAGAGAGAGAGAGAGAGAGAGAGATAGAAAGACAGAGAGAGAGATACAAAGACAGACAGAGAGAGATACACATACACCCACATACATACTCACTGCTTTTATGAGAAAAATTACAGGGCCCACTCAGAGGCCCCCAAAACAATTGACCCTGGAAATTTACCGACAGTTATTTAACCATCCATAATATTATCGCTGCCTTTGTGCTGTCTGCTGTTGTTTGAATTAAGAAGAAACAAAACGTATCTAGCCTGGGTTTTTAAAATTTTATTTCCCCCATAATCGCAGGACTTTGCAGGAGGGAAAATTCTGCAGCAGCCGAGAAAGAAATGGGTTTTCCTCCCTTGAAAGATTTTACATGTTTTGCAAATCTCGTGGGGTACTCCAAAAAAATCCCTCAAAGATTTGCGTGGTCTGAAAATGGACAGCTGGATTTCTTTCAGTGGCTCAAGATAGAAGTTGCTATCCTTACTTTTTTGAAATTTTGCATTTCAAAAGAGCTCCTCAAATAATAAGAGATTTAAAGGCCAAAGATATGTTTTGCTCTCTCATAAATCTCTCTGTTGGCAGAAAATTGGGGATAAATGTCTGCCTTTACAGGTAGTCCTTGACTTATGTCCACAACTGAGCCCTTTCTTGCCACAGTCGTTAAGCAAATCCTTGCAATTGTTAAGTTAAAAACACGGTTGTTAAGTGAATCCAGTTTCCCCCATTGGCTTTGCTTGTCAGAGGGTTGCAAAAGGGGATCACATGATCCCAGGACACTGCCACCATCATAAATAGGAACCAGTTGCTAGGCATCCAATTTTTTATATAATATTTTATTAATTTTCCAATTTTACATTTGAGTATTTAAAAAGCAACGTGACTGGGTTAATCAATAGTTCAATAACAAAATCTTTAGTGCAAATCTCAGGTTACAACATCAGATATTTCTTCTCTTTTTCCCTTAACATTTACTGTTCTGTTCTTGCAAAGAAGACATCGAGACAAGGCTGGTTCACAACAAAGGATCTCTTTATTGAAACACACTCACAGAACAGAAGCAAGAACACAATGGCCACTGGCCTTTTATATCCCCTTGCAAGGGGATGCACATCCAATCATTGCAGGCCATTCTCCCGACTTGCGCATGCGCGCAAGGCCGGAGACAGCCTGTCTGAGTCCCGGGCAGACACGTGGTTTGTCCCGGTCTCTGCAGCCTTCCTGCAGCCTTCCTGAGCCTTGCTAAATGACTCAGCAAGGCCCAGGACATAACACCCCTCCCTCCTTGGATTAAACAATAATTAAACATGTTGTTTAACAGTTTACACATAACACATCATGGCAGGCCGGTTGGCATGTTATACAGTCAACCTTTAGTCCTTGCAACCCATTACCTTTAGTTTCCTGTTGTTTCCACGGACTTTCACTATTTGACAATATTCACACCGCAGCACTACACTTGTTTTTACTCCTTCAGATGGCGAGGACTAATAAACCTCCTGTGTAGTAACCAAGGACCTGACATATTTCTTTAAATACTTAGGACCATTAACCCGCTCTGATCTCCATGGAGCCAGATTAGGTGCAGGTGTAGTTGTAGGTGTAGGATTAGGAATAGGTGCCTGGAGTGCTTGCTCCCGGTTTGCACAAAACAAACCAGGACTTTGTCGCCCAGAAGAGTCAGGGGTTCCCCCTGACTGCTGACTGGCTGGATCCGCCAGACCCAAACCAGATTCCCTTGGTGGGGTTGAGTTCCCCGAGTCCCTTGGTGGGGTGGAGTTCCCCAAAATTCCACTGGACTCCTCTTGGGAGCACTGTCCCTCGAGCCCAAGACCAGCAGCAGGAGTACCCTGAGTAGCCGATTTACGGCCATTTGCCCCTAGCCAGGGACCTCTGCCAGAGTCAGGAGCCGCCTCCATGGCAAGACCCCCTGAGTCTATGCCAGAGTCAGGAGCCGCCTCCATGGCAAGACCCCCACCTGGGATATGTGTAGGAAGATTTGGATAAGCGCCCTCGTGGAGAGACTGTGGTCCACAATCGTAATTGAGGTCCCCCTCCCCGCCGAGAGCAGAGCCAGGAGCGGAAACGTGGCCAGGGAGCCTCCAGCACAATTGATCAATGTGGCGTCTAAACACACGACCATCCTCCAAGGCCACTTCGTAGGACAGTGGCCCAGAGACCTTGCAGACTACAGCAATTACCCAAAGATGTCCATGCCCATAGTTTCTGGCCCATACCGGATCACCCACTTGGAGTCTCCTAGGTGCCCGCGGTTGTGACACCTGTGAAGCCACCCGGTCTGGGTGCAATCTGTCCAGTTTCGTGATGAGTCTGCGACCCCAGCGTAGTTCAGCTGGGCTCTTTCCTGTAGCAGTGCAAGGTGTGGTGGGGTGTGCAAGGAGAAAATCGGCTAACCTGTGATGCCAGGGTCCTTGAGTGATTCTCTTTAATGCCTCCTTGGTGGTACGCACCATGCGTTCAGCCTGACCGTTGGTAGCAGGGTGAAAAGGAGCAGACGTGGCATGCCGGATCACGTTGGCTTGAAGAAACTCCTGAAACTCAGAAGAGGTAAATTGGGGTCCATTGTCTGAGACAAGGACATCAGGAAGGCCATGGGAAGCGAAGATTCCTCTTAGCACCTGGATGGTCCTGGCAGTAGTAGTGGAGGATACAGGAACGACCTCTAGCCACTTGGAATGGCTGTCCACGAGGAGAAGGAAGAATTGCTCCTGAAAGGGCCCAGCATAGTCAATGTGTACGCATGACCATGGAGTGTATGTCTCCTCCCACCTATGTACAGGGGCCTGGGGCATCTCAGGCCGTGACTGTTGGCACACTTGGCACCCCTGAACCTGGCCCTCAATGTCCTTATCGAGTCCAGGTCACCAAAGATGGCTACGCGCAAGCGCCTTCATCCTCACAATTCCCAGATGTCCCTCATGCAGAGAAAGCAAGACTCTAGTCCTCAATGAGGCAGGGATGACTACCCTGCTACCCCACAGGATACACCCTTTGAACGTGGAAAACTCATGTTTCCTACACCAGAAACTTTGGAAATCTGTACCAGGACACGTGTCAGGCCATCCTGACAACACCCATGTCAGCAAACGTGCAAGCGTGTGATCAGTGGCAATTTCAGCAGCCACATCCCTAGCATTGAGGGGAGATTCAGGCAATTCCTGAATGGAGAGAATATGTACAGCAGGAGCAGGGTCTGCCTCTATTTGCTTCAGAGGTAACCTACTAAGGCCATCAGCATGACCCATCTCT
This sequence comes from Azemiops feae, assembly GCA_023970755.1. Classification (NCBI taxonomy): domain Eukaryota; kingdom Metazoa; phylum Chordata; class Lepidosauria; order Squamata; family Viperidae; genus Azemiops; species Azemiops feae. The sequence continues at coordinate 805,502 of JALGBA010004194.1, forward strand.
GTCCCTGGTTTGTGAACCAGGGTGTAGTCATAAGCTGACAAGAAAATTGACCACCTCAGCATTCTGGGGGAGATGATGTGTGGGGATTGTTTGTTTGTTGTAAACAAACCCAGCAAAGGCTTGTGGTCAGTGTAGGCCGTGAAATGGCGGCCATACAAGAAATCATGAAATTTCTTGATGCCTGAGACTATTGCCAAGGCTTCTCTGTCAATCTGCGCATAATTACGCTCTGCAGATGAGAGAGTTCTGGAGTAACAGGCCACAGGGACCTGAGTCCCATCAGCCTTGAGATGACTTAACACTGCTCCTACCCCATAAGGGGAGGCATCACATGTGATGCACACAGGCAATTGCTCATTGAAATGCGCCAGGACCGCATTTGAAGATAGCAAGGCCTTGACTTCTTTAAAAGCCCTTTCATGGACGTTTGTCCATTTCCATGGAGTCTGCTTGCCCAAGAGCCAGTGTAACGGCTCAGCCACTGCAGCCTTTTGGGGGAGAAATGAATGATAAAAATTAAGTAGGCCCAGAAAAGCCTGGAGTTCAGCTTTTGACTGGGGACTGGGGGCCATTTGAATGGCCTGAAATTTAGACTCTGCAGGGTGGATGCCTTCAGCATCAATACGAAAGCCTAGAAATTCGGTGGATGTTACACCTATCTTACATTTGTCTTGCTGTAACTTCAGCCCAGCTTGGCGGAAATGCAGCAAGACAGCTCTCAGCCTTTCAGCCAAGTTTCCAGATGACTCTCCTGCAATGAGGAAGTCATCGAAATAAGGGCAGACTCCAGGAATACCATGGAGCGTTCGCTCCATCACCCCTTGGAAAATGCCAGGGGCTACATTGACCCCAAACTGCAGCCTTTTTACCTTAAAAGCCCCTCTGTGAGTAACTATAGTTTGGGCCTCAGCTGTTGCCTCATCAACAGGTAACTGTTGGTAGGCCTGAGCCAAATCAAGCTTAGCAAATACTTTTCCCGCCTTCAGTGAGGCCAGGATGTGGCTCACCACCGGCACTGGATATGCATGTTGCTGCAAGGCTTTGTTTAGAGTGCATTTATAGTCCGCACAAATTCGGACTTCACCATTGGCTTTTAATGGTGTCACTATGGGGGTTTCCCATGGACTAGAATCCACAGGTTCAAGAATGCCTTGTTGGAGCAGTTTGTCCAACTCAGCATCTATTTTACTTTTGAGGGCAAAAGACACCCTCCTTGGTTTAACCCTGATGGGTGTGATGGCTGGGTCTAACCTTAAAGCAATGGGAGGCCCCTTGTATGAGCCAAGCTCTGGGCTGAACACATCAGCAAACTCCTTACAGACTGCTGCAAGGCTGGCAGTTTGTAGATGGTTAAGCCCAGTCACTTGGATCCCAAGTGCCTCGAACCAATCGAGTCTGATAAGACTCGTTCGATCACCCCAACTACCACCACATCTAACAACCCATCAAATTCCTTACGCTGTACTCTAAGCGTGGCCTCCCCCTTCACACTTGTTATGTTCTGGGCCTTGCTGAGTCATTCAGCAAGGCTCAGAAAGGCTGCAGGAAGGTTGCAGAGACCCGGACAGACCACGTGTCTACCCAGGACCCAAACAGGCTGTCTCCGGCCTTGCACACATGCGCAAGGCGGGAGAATGGCCTGCAATGATTGGATGTGCATCCCCTTGCAAGGGGAGCATAAAAAGGCCAGTTGCCATTGTGTTCTTGCTTCTGTTCTGTGAATGTACTTAATAAAGAGATCCTTTGTTGTGAACCTGCCTCATCTCGATGTCTGTTTTGCAAGAACAGAACATTGGCGACGAAGGTGGGACAGGCTGCACCCAGACCGGGTGGCTTCACAGGTGTCACAACCATGGGCACCTAGGAGACTCCAAGTGGGTGATCCGGTATGGGCCAGAAACTATGGGCATGGACATATCTGGGTACCTGCTGTGGTATGCAAGGTCTCTGGGCCACTGTCCTACGATGTGGCCTTGGAGGATGGTCGTGTGCTTAGACACCACATTGACCAAGTGTGCTAGAGGCTTCCTGGCCACGGTTCCGCTCCTGGCTCTGCTCTCGGGGGGGAGGGGGACCCCAATTACGATTGTGGACCACAGTCTCTCCATGAGGGCGCTTATCCAAATGTTCCTACACATGTTCCAGGTGGGGGTCTTGCCATGGAGGCGGCTCCTGACTCTGGCATAGGCTCCGGGGGTCTTGCCATGGAGGCAGCTCCTGAGTCTGGCAGAGGTCCCTGGCTAGGGGCACATGGCCGTAAATTGGCTACTCAGGGTACTCCTGCTGCTGGTCTTGGGCTGAAGGGACAGTGCTCCCAAGAGGAGTCCCATGGAATTCTGGGGAACTCCACCCCACCAAGGGACTCTGGTTTGGGTTTGGTGGATTCAGCCAGTGAGCAGTCAGGGGGAACCCCTGAGTCTTCTGGGTGACAAAGTCCTGGTTTGTTTTGCGCAAACCGGGAGCAGGCACTCCAGGCACCTATTCCTAATCCCACACCTACAATCGCACCTGCACCTAATCTGGCTCCACGGAGATAAGAGCGGGTCAAGGGTCCTCCTAAGCATTTAGGGGAATATGTAAGATCCCTGTTCACTATACAGGAGGGGTATTAGTCCTCGCCATCTGAGGGGGTAAACAAAAACAATTGTAGGTTGCGGTGCGAATATTGTCAAAGAGTGAAAGTCCATGGACTCCATTGGGACCTGAAGGTAATAGGTTGCAAGGAGTAAGGTGGACAGTATAACATGCTAACCGGCCTGCCATGTTGTGTTTATGTGAAGTGTTAAACAATTGCTTACTTATTGTTTAATCCAAGGGGGGAGGGGTGTTATGTCCTGGGCCTTGCTGAGTCATTCAGCAAGGCTCAGAAAGGCTGCAGGAAGGTTGCAGAGACCCGGACAGACCACGTGTCTGTCCGGTACCCAGACAGGCTGTCTCCGGCCTTGCGCGCATGCAATGAGAATGGCCTGCAATGATTGGATGTGCATCCCCTTGCAAGGGGAGCATAAAAAGGCCAGTTGCCATTGTGTTCTTGCTTCTGTTCTGTGAATGTACTTAATAAAGAGATCCTTTGTTGTGAACCTGCCTCGTCTCGATGTCTGCTTTGCAAGAACAGAACAACACTGACTCGTGAATTCAGTGAGGATGAGATTGGAGGGCCTGAGTTTGACTCGTGAGCCACTCCTGGAACAAACCTTCTTAAACGTGTCAGCAGAAATAATAGAAAGAGCGGACCCTGTGTCCAGCTTCATGGCCAGGGGAACTCTCTGCAACTTTACATCAATGCGAAACTTTTTCTTAAGGGGCCAGTGAACCCCCGTGTTGAATACCCCCCGACGGGATGCGCAGAAACCCACCCTGTGTTGGCTGGGGACCTTGGTACCTTTCAGAGGAAACTCTTCGGGGGACCTGTTTTTCTGGCGACCCATGCAGGCTGATGCGTTGTGGTCTTGCCTGCCACATGCCTGGCAAACAGCAGAACAAAAATGGCAGTCGGCTCTCCTGTAGCGACCCCCCACAGCTGAAACACCGAAGGGATGCAGGCATAGGGATTCAGGCATCTTCCCTCTGCGTTCTTGCAGTCTTCTCTCCGCTGACTGTTGAAGTTTGTCCACCTCTTCTTCCTCGGATTCTTCTCCGGAGGCCTCTCGCACGACTTCCTGATGGACAGGGACTGCTGCTGGAGGGTTCTTGGTCGACCGCAAGGCCTTCACCGCGCCGCCAGCTGCTTCTTCAGCTGCAACTTCTCTCAGGGCATCTTGGAATGAAACATCGGCTCTAGCAAATAACTTTTGTTGCATCTCACGGCTTCGCAATCCGCAAACGAGCCGGTCTCGGAGCCTCTCCTCCAAGTCTTGGAACGCACATGGCCTAGCAGCCTGCCTCAGAGCCACGACGAAGTCCGCAGCTGATACTCCTGGCCGCTGATCCCGCTGCTCAAATTGGTGCCTCCAAGCTATTACAGAAAGCTTGGGCTCAAAATGCTCGTGCAGCATTTTCTTTAGATCTGAATAGGCGATCGACTCCAATGCTGCTGGGGCTACAAGGTTCTCAGCAATGTCAAAAGTCTCTTGCCCACAGACACACAGCAAAGTAGCAGCTTTCAATTCGTCTTCTTGGATCTTATTCACCCTGAAGTAGTTCTCGACGCGAGTTACGTAAGAGCTCCATCGTTCCGGGTGCGAAGTATCGAACTCGACAAGACGGCCCAGCTTGGACATCGTTGTGACCGATAGCCTCTTTGACGTCTCTCGCCGCCAGGAAGAAGAAGGGGTCCCACGAAGACAAGCCCACCTCCAGCGTATTCGTACTGGCAGGCGGTTGCTTCTTCTGGATGCCGCGCTTCTCTTCGCTTCAGGCCTTCAGGTGAGTTGGCCCTAGCTTCTTCTTCCTTAGCTTCCTTTGCGGCGGATCCCACCTTCGTCGCCAATGTTCTGTTCTTGCAAAGAAGACAGAGAGACAAGGCTGGTTCACAACAAAGATCTCTTTATTGAAACACGCTCACAGAACAGAAGCAAGAACACAATGGCCACTGGCCTTTTATACTCCCCGTGCAAGGGGATGCACAGCCAATGATTGCAGGCCATTCTCCCGCCTTGCGCATGCGCGCAAGGCCGGAGACGGCCTGTCTGGGTCCTGGGCAGACACGTGGTCTGTCCGGGTCTCTGCAGCCTTCCTGCAGCCTTCCTGAGCCTTGCTGAATGACTCAGCAAGGCCCAGGACATAACATTTACTGTCTCATATTCAAGCACATTTCTAATTATATCAACTCAGTAAAAACATCATTATTACATTTATCAATAAATTTTTAGCTTATACATATCTTAATTACATTCAATCTTCATAAACAATCCATATCATTAATTTTTACATAATTTTTAATTTCTCATCAATATTCCCATTTAACCTTTGATATCCATAATTTTCAGATGTTGGGTAACCAAGATTTCCCTTATCTCACTTCATAACAAAGCCAGGCATCCAAATTTTGATCATGTGACCGTGAGGATGCTGCAACGGTCTTAAGTGTGAAAAACGTTTCTAAGTTATTTTTTTCAGTGCTATTGTAACTTTGAACAGTCACTAAATGAATGGTTGTAGGTAAAATACTACATGTATTTTAGCTCTCCTACCTGAAATTGTTCTCAGATCCAGCAATCAGCGTTTTAATCAGTCAGTTCCTGTGTTGGAAACTGACTTGCCAAAAACAGCAGTGAAGCAGGTGTAAAAAAAGGGAGCAGGATTGGATTGCGGGTGCCATCTTGACTTTTTTTGCCCACCCTGGAAACCCCCTGGTGGCCATGTTAAATGAAACCGATCTCCCCTGTATAACCAGGTGTTAATCTGCTTTCCGGCTATGAATTTGAGTGTGATATTGAAAATCAAAGTCAATTTTAATTCATCCACTCTGATTCTTGGATCTAAAGGTGGCTGATGTAAATTGGTTTTCCCCCCCCTGATAATTCCACACAAAGAGGCATGAATGAAATTTCATTATTATTGCTTGAACAAATTTGACACGGGGATTCATACCACACTGAGAGCATGAGCGAACTTGCAAGAGATGTAAGAATTTTTAGGAAAAAAAATTGATTTACAAGTTGGTGAGAGTTCAAATTATTCCACCTTCAATTACTCACTTAATAACTCGCCATCTGCTGGTTTCTAGTGCCAATAAAATGCTAACATCCTAAAAGCTAGAATGCCTCAATGTCTCCTCCAAACGTGGAGATTTTAGGGTGAGGAAGATTTGAACCCCAATCTGGAGGAATAAAAGAATAAACTAAGATAACTGGAAATGGTCATAAATATATTTAGCACGGTTTTAGTTGGACAGAGTTGATGTCATGTATTTTTCATAGTGGGAATTTTTTAAAATATTCAATGCTTCCCAACTCCCTAAAGCTTCCCTTGCTGGTATAAACTGCCTTTTAAAGTTTTAAGAAGGCAAATTTTGCTTCCATCATGGATTTCACAAAACGTTCTCTGATGGAGGTTATTCTTCAAAATGTTGACGATTATGTCTTCTGCCATCTTTCTGGACTGGAATGAAATTTGTCCAAAGGTATAAGAGGTAGATAGGTAGGTAGGTAGGTAGGTAGATAGGGAGGGAGGGAGGGAGGGAGGGAGGAAGGAAGGAGGAAAGAGAGAAGGATAAGGAAGTGATGGGGGAAAATCAAAAGAAGGAAGGAAGGAAGGAAGAAAGGAAGAAAGGAAGGAAGGAAAGAAGGAAAGAAGGAAAAGAGAAGGATAGGGAACTGCTGGGGAAATGGAAGGAAAGAAAGAAGGAAAGAAAGAAAGACGGAAAGAAGAAAAAGAGAAGGATAGGGAAGGGATAGGGAAAAAAGAAGGAAGGGAGGAAAGAAGGAAGGAAAGAAAGAAAGAAGGAAGGAAAGACGGAAAGAAGGAAAAGAGAAGGATAGGGAAGAGATAGGGAAAAAGGAAGGAAGGGAGGAAGGAAGGAAGGAAGGAAGGAAGGAAAGAAAGAAAGAAAGAAGGAAAGAAGGAAAAGAGAAGGATAGGGAAGGAATGGGGAAAAAGGAAGGAAGGAAAGAAAGAAATAAATATGAACAAGAATGAGGGAAGAAAAGGAGGAAAGAGGGAAAAAGAAAAAGAAAGAAAGAAAGAAAAAAGAAAGAAAGAAAGAAAGGAGGGAGGGAGGGAGGGAAGAGAGGAAGGAAGAAAAGAAGGAAGGAAGGAAGAAAGGAAGAAAGAAAGAAAGAAAGAAAGAAAGAAAGAAAGAAAGAAAGAAAGTTCTTGGTTTGTTTTGAGCTGGGTTCCAAAGAGCTCCAGGACAAATTGCTTGAAAGGGAAGATGGTTTTTTGGACAGTGTTACAGACAGAATAGCTATCAAAACCAGCCACAGGGTGGAAAGACAGGGACAGCAATATTGTTTATATGGAAATTTGTTGCTTGTTTGTGAGGTGTGTGGACATGTTTGCTGGTGTGTTTGCCTCAGAAAATGTGCAGGATCCAGTGTTTGTGTATATGTGTGAAATGCAGTTTTCTCACCCTGCAGAATAAATTACTATGTGTCCAGCTGTTGAATTTTGGATGTTGAGTTTCCCTTCGGTGAGTTTGTGTGGGTAAAGGATTTCCATATCTTGAGGGGATTAAATTGCCAGTGTTTGCCAATTTCCTAATGGGAGATGCATTTAGTTGGTTTCAGCCTATATGTCAATATAGGCGGAAAGACTTAAGCGATGTTTTGTGTTATTGATTGTGGGTTCAGTAACAGCTCTGAAGAAGTCCACGTTTGTGAATGGAGTGGATGGCATGGGTGGTATATGTGCATCTTCATCAAGGAAGGAAGGAAGGAAGGAAGGAAGAAAGGAAGGAAGGAAGGAAGGAAGGAAGGAAGGAAGGAAGGAAGGAAGGAAGGAAGGAAGGAAGGAAGGAAGGAAGGAAGGAAAATGAAGGGAGGGACAATTTAGTCCATTCTTCCTGGACATAAACAGAAATCCAGAAATCTGCTCCAAGTCTAGAAATCGTCCAGATCTACTTCCCCAAAAGCGATTCTGTGAATGGATTGATTGATCCTTCAGAATTACCACTCATTACCTAGAGGAGAAATAAAATGTTGATACTGCTGCCTCTAAGCAGCCCAGTAAAGTACTCCTTGACTTATAACCACAACTGAGCCTAACATTTCTGTTGCTAAGCAAGACATTTGTTAAGTGAATTTTGCCCCACTTTACGATCTTTCTTGCCACAGATGTTAAGTGAATCACTGCAATTGTTAAGTTAGTAACACGGTAGTTAAATGAATCTGGCTTCCTCCACTGACTTTGCTCACCAGAAGGTCGCAAAAGGGGATCACACGACCCCGGGACACGGCAACCGTCATAAATATGAACCAATTGCCAAGCATCTGAATTTTGATCACCTGACCATGGGGAGGCTGCAACGGTCGTAAGTGTGAAAACTGGTCATAAGTCACTTTTTCAGTGACGTTATTTTGAACGGTCTGCAAATGAATTGCTGTAGGTTGAGGACTACCTGTATTTGAATGTAAAATCTGTTCGGTATTTCAGGGGATCCCACGCTTATTTTCCTGCACCCATGAGAATCTGTTTACCTTGCCTCCATCCGTGGCTTCCCTCCTGTGTGGCAAGACCACTTTCTGTGTCCTCAGTTAGCAGAAGCAAATTCAAATCTCAGCCCAGCATTTCTTCTCTCAGAAAAAGAAAAAGAAGTCGGGAGTCAATGCCTTTCCCCCCTTTTTTTTCTCTCCCTTACCTCACTTTTCTACTCCCCTTCCCAATCTTTCCCGCTATTTGCGTTTGCATGTCCATTGCATTGTATATTATAAACTAATAAAACTTTCAAAAGGGAAAGAAAAAGAAAATTGAAGCCACTAAATATTGGCTTTTCTTCCTGAATGTTAGGGAAAAGGAGTGAGTCACGCTAAGCCATCGTGAGCTGCCCAGTTTTAGCTTAATTTCAAGGTCTCCATCTCAATGTGGTTACTTGGGGAAGAATAAAGCCTCTGTAGAGATGCTTAAAAAATGTCCATGGAAACGGACAAGGAAAATAAAATCTAAACGCTTGAGTAACAACAGAGTAGTAGAGCAATACACTTTATTGTCAATTTTCTGTGTACACAAGGGCACACATTAAAATGAAATTCCGATGTTCAAAGTGACAATAAACGAGGAACCGAAGTTCTTGTTCCTTTGGAGATGAAAGTGCTCAAGATTTCCTAGGGAAGTAAACTAATCCTTGGATCTTTCAGAAAAGTAATGTTGCATCCAGTTTTGGCCACCATGATCTAAAAAAGATGTGGAGACTCTAGAAAGAATGCAGAGAGGAGCAACAAAGACGATTAGGGTGCTGGAAGGTAAAACATATGAAGAACGGTTGCTGGAATTCAGTTTGTCTAGTTCAGGGGTCCCCAACCTGCGGGCCGTGGCCTGGTAATGGGCTGTGGCCTACTGGCCACTGGGCCGCGGGACAGGCTGGCCAGTGTGCATGCCTGTGGGTGCACCCCCCCTAAATTGTGCTAGCGCCATGGCCGCAGGATGCAAAAACAGGACATCACACCACAGGACGCAAAAATGGGCCAACGCTGCTGCAAGGTGCAAAAATGGACACTGCCATGCCACGGGATGTGGAAATGGGCGACCGCCACACCATGGGCATAAAAGCAGGCCACTGTTGCGCTGCAGGGCGCAGAAACAAGGCACTGTGCCACGCAAGAACGGGGCAAAGTTAGTGAGCATCACGTTTGTGACATGCGTGTGCTCATGGCCCATGCCACACACGCACACATGCATGTAAAATGCTTCCCCCTCCCCTTTTCCTCCGGTCTGTCAACCGACAAAGGTGGGTGACCTCTGGTCTAGTTTAATTAAAAGAAGGATAGGGGTGACAGGATAGCAGTGCTCCAATATCTGAGGGGCTGCCCCAGAGAAGAGGGAGTCACCTTATTCTCCAAAGCAGGGGTAGGCAACCTTGGCTCTTTTATGACTCATGTCCTTCAACTCCCAGAATTCCTGAGCCAGCCATGCTGAGGGGAAAGGGAGAGTTTCCAAGCTGAGCCATGCTGGCTCAGGAATTCTGGGAGTTGAAGTCCACGAGTCATAAAAGAGCCAAGGTTGCCTACCCCTGCTCCAAAGCACCTGAAGGCAGGACAAGAAGCAACAGATGGAAACTTATCAAGGAGAGTCCCAAAGGTGCTTTTTTCAGGAGGCAACTGGACTTTCTTGTTTTTCTTTGAAGACGTTTTGCTTCTCATCCAAGAAGCTTCTTCAGCTCTGACAGGATGGTGGGGAACGGAAGGATTTATACTCCTTGCAGACAGCTGGTCATTCGCCTTCTTTTAGAGAGTCCTTGAAGCCACCTGGAGGTTTACCTGAGTCCTCAGGGTCACCTGAGAGGTGCAAATGTGTGTGGAGCCTTCTTGGCTGAAGGATGTTTTTCTGCCTGGGGTCCCTTCCCTGTTGAAGGCAGACGCAGGCTTTGGGGGATGAGTCTGTGTTGTCTGCATCTCAAACTGAAGCATAAATGGTTTCCGGAGTCTGCAATGTTTTCTAGAAATCCATTCATACTCCCACACCATTCAAAGGGTGTTCATCCCAAACTGCATAGCTAAATGATCATTTTGTGCTTCAGTCTGAGATGCAGACAACACAGACTCATCTCCAACAGTGAAGGGACCCCGGGCAGAAAACATCCTGCAGCTAAGAAGGCTCCACACCCATTTGCACCTCTCAGGTGACCCTGAGGACTCAGGTAAACCTCCAGGTGGCTTCAAGAACTCTCTAAAAGAAGGCAAATGACCAGCTGTCTGCAAGGAGTATAAATCCTTCCATTCCCCACCATCCGGTCAGAGCTGAAGAAGCTTCTTGGATGAGAAGCGAAACATCTTCAAAGAAAAACAAGAAAGTCCAGTTGCCTCCTGAAAAAGCATCTTTGGGACAACCAGGACCTGGATGAATCTCCTAACCAAGGAGAGAAGCAACCTAGAACTAAGAGAAACTTCTTGACAGTGAGAACAATTGATCAGTGGAATGGCTTCCCTCCAGAAGTTGCGGGCGTTCCATCACTGGAGGGTTTCAAGAAGACAAATGGACAGCCATTTGTCAGGAATGGTATAGGCTCTCCTGCTTGAGCAGGGGGTTGGACTAGAAGACCTCCAAGGCCCCTTCCAACTCTGTTATTCTGTTATTTTGGAGAACAAAAGCTCATGATATTAACACCAAGTAGCAGTCAGAAGACGTCATGAAAAGCCCTTAATTTCACAACCCATGGACAGATTTCACCATAGATTCAACTGGGAAATTATGAGCATCCTACCTAGACCAAAGCAAACCTAAGTATGCTAGAGAATTCCTGGGAGCCTGGCACTCAGACAAATCAGCCATCAACAAGCACATAGAGACAAACGACGTCTAGAAGGATTCAAAAGAGGCACTCAATAAGCAAACAAAGGAAACAAAAAGATCAAAACCTCCTTGCAGGCAATCAACGCCCATAAGAGCAGAGATTAACACTAGACCAACAATCAAAAAGTAAACACTACTCCAATCAAGTAACTCAGACAAACAAGCTAAGGAACAACAGTATGGTCCTTTGGCTCTCTGAGCTTGGTTGTTTTCTTGCAGACGTTTCATGACCCAACTAGGGAACATCATCAGGGCTAGAAGGGAATGGGGTTTGCAGAGAGGAGGAGCAGGAGGAGCAGAAGGAAGAGGAATGATAGAAAATAGCTCATAAATCTCAGTTTCTGGGAGAATATCTGAGAATTATAACTCAATTCAGCTTGGTTCTAGCAAACTGGTTGTTTCCCCCCCAAGTTACAGTTGATCATTTGTGATTCCACATTCACCTGAATAAAACATGTAATTTGTGCAATGATTGTAAAGTGCACAATTAAAGGCTGGGGGCGGTGGGCAGTCAGGAAGAATCAGGGATGATTTGGGTGTGGGCGGGTCCAGTGAGACGATGCTGATGGGGTGCAGGCGACCTGCTATCTGTATCAGCAGCTACAGGTAGAAAAAAAAAATGCTAGGAATATTGTTACATGCAACTATTAATAAAGGAGAATATTTGTAGCTCAGGGTTGAACTCTGAGGTCCTTCGTACACTGTGAGCTTGATTGTTTCCTCGCAGACGTTTCATAGCCCAACTAGATAACACAACCAATGTGAGGGAGTGTGGGGTTTTCTCCCTTTTTATATATAGTTGCTTGTCCAAGCGATGTTGGTGGAGCTTTTTCCTTGATAATTCCTTGATTAGAATATTGTTTTCTGCTTGGTTGTTTGTCTAGTGTTAATCCCTGCTTATCTGGGCTTCTCTTTCCTAGGAGCACTTTGAGCTTGGTTGTTTTCTTGCAGACAATTCATGACCCAAACTAGTTAACTATTTTGCAGACTACACATGGTGCAGCAGCCATGAAGGCCTAGATGAAGATCTTCAGATGTTATCACATGTCCTACAAAGATTCACCTGTGGAGATGGTTACCAGCATCAAATTCCTGGATGTGCAGCTAACGAGTAGGCTGGCTTGGTCGCTCAACAGTGAGAAACTGGTGAAGCGGGCACAGCAGCGCCTGCATTTTCTGCATCGCATGAGAAAAGCACACCTTCCTTCCCCTGTCCTGACCACTTTCTACAGGGGGACGATCGAGAGCATCCTGTCATACAGCATCATGGTCTGGTTTGGAAGCATCCCTGCTTCAGACAGGAAGGCGGTGCAGAGAGTGGTGAGGACGGCAGAAAAGATCATTGGCAGTTCCCTCCCTTCAGTCCAGGACGTGGCACAGAAGCGCTGCTTGAGCAGGGTCCGCAAGATTGTCTGGGACGCTACACATCCTCTTCATGACCTGCTTTCCTTGTTCCCTTCTGGGAGGAGGGGCCTTCGTGGTATCCGTAGCAGAACATCCAGATTCAGCCATAGTTTCATTCCATACAGCATTAACCTTGTGAACTCTCAAGCTTCCTCCTTCCATTATATATTCAAGATGGACAGTATTTAATATTTATTTGCTACGTATGTGTAGGGGTGTGGGTCTATACATATGTTGTAAAGAGTATGTTTAGGTGTGTGTCATGTATGTGTTTCACTTTGAGAGCGGGCAACTAAATTTCATTTTTGATGTGTGCCGTTGTGCCCACAGTAAAAAAAATGACAATAAAGGTTATCTTATCTTATCTTATCTATCTTATCTTATCTTATCTTATCTTATCTTATCTTATCTTATCTTATCTTATCTTATCTTATCTTATCTTATCTTATCTTATCTTATCTTATCTTATCTTATCTTATCTTATCTTAATCTTGCCTTGCCTTGCCTTGCCTTGCCTTGCCTTGCCTTGTCTTATCTTATCTTATCTTATCTTATCTTATCTTATCTTATCTTATCTTATCTTATCTTATCTTATCTTATCTTATCTTATCTTATCTTATCTTATCTTATCAGAACAAGATAAGCCTTGGTGTTCCCCATGACACTCAACTGAAGTGAAAGTTGAACTTTGAAGAAGCAGAAGGGCATTAACATCTCTGAAGTGTGGAGAAGACCCCTGAGAAGAGATTCAAAAAACAAATTGATGGATCATTGAACAAATCAATGCAGAGTTGTCACTCCAGATGAGTAAACTCAAATTATCCTAGTTTGGTCCTCACCTAAACTCTCTGGAGAAGGAACTAATGGTGGGAAGGGTGGAAGGAAAGAGAAGAAGACAGAATCTGCAGAAGATGGATGGACATAGTTACCGTGGTGATGGGCGCACTATTGGTAGACCTGAAGGACCAGGTTGGGAACAGGTCAACCTGGAGAACTTCTATTTGGACAAATCAAGACTTGACATCAGGTTGATGGCCAATAGCCAATCCACTGATCGATTGACCAATTCAACTTAGTTGTCTTGAGAAGTCCATAATTCTGGGAAAGATGGAAGGAATGAGAAGAAGAGGACGACCAGGAGCAAGATGGAAGGACTCAGCTATAGTGGTGATGGGGAAGAAGATCTGAAAAACCAGGTTAAGATACCCCACCCTTTTAAGTACAGGTAGTCCTTGACTTATGACCATAATGGAGTCATGACAGCTGCAAAGCCGGGCATCACGTGGCTGATTTGATTTGATGACCTTTTTATTGCTGCAGTTGTTAAGCGAATAACATTAAGTGAACCTATGATTCGCATTTTTTGCCAAAAAAAACCCCATTGTCACTTCAAACGGTTGTTAAACCAATTATTGTAAGTCAAGGACTACCTCTAAGTTCTTCACCACTAACATGGATTCTCTGAAGGCAGTTAATACCCTGGCCCTCTATCACAAGAGCTGGACAATCTCACTCCAAAATCTCAGAAAATAAAAATCTACATTTTGTTAGAGTGGCGGCGAGAATGCCATACAATGTTTTAATAAATTTCAGGGCTCTGCAAAAGACGCACTGTGGTGCTTTGCCCCTTCTATTTGAACACATATCTTTCTTGGGCAGGGGGTCAGACTAGAAGACCTCCAAGATCCCTTCAGCCTTAGGATCCTATGATTTATCTATGATTTATCTCTCTTTCCGCCTCCAATAATCTGTGTTTTGATTAGGTAAAGCCTCTTCAAAGATTCTGCTATCCTACATATGGAACCATAGATACACAACTTTGTAATAATCTCCCCATTCAGGTAGTCCTCAACTTACGACCACAACTGAGCCCAACTTTTCTGTTGCTAAACAAGGCAATTGTGAAATGAGTCATGTTCTATTTTATAACCTCTTTTGCCATGATTGTTCAGTAAATCACTTCAGTTTTCTCCTTGGTACAGGTACTCCTTGACTTACAGTGATTCGTTTAGTGACGGTTCGAAGTTACAACAGCACTGAAAAAAGTGACTTATGACTGTTTTTCATGCTTATGACTGTTGCAGCATCCCCATGGGCACGTGATCAAAATTTGGATGCTTGGCAACTGACTCACATTTATGACGGTTGCAGTGTCCCGGGGTCACGTGATCCCCTTTTGCGACCTCCTGGCAAGCAAAGTCAATGGGGAAACCCAGATTCATTTAATAACCATGTGCCTAACTTAACAACTGTGGTGATTCACTTAACAACTGTAGCAAGAAAGGTCATAAAATGGGCAAAGCTCACTTAAGAACTGTCTCGCTTAGCAACGGAAATTTGGGCCTCAGTTTTGCTCATAAACTGAGGACTAGCTGTAGTTCCTTGATTAAGGTTTTGTTTTCTGCTTGGTTGTTTGCCTGGGATTAATTCCTGCTTATCTAGTTGTTGGTTGCTGGAAAGGATACATTCCAGTCTTTTTGTTTCCTTCTTCGCTCTTTAAATTTTGAATGGTGTGTAGATGTGGTTTATCTGTATATGTCTCAGGACTGATAATGTTCCCTAGTTGGGTCATGAAACGTCTGCAAGAAAACCACCAACCTCAGGGAGCACCAAGGACCCCATTGTTGCCCTATTTCTCCTCTTCCTCTTCCTCCTCCTCTTCCCTTCTAACAACGGATGACGTTACATAGTTGGGTCATGAAATGTCTGCAAGAAAACCCAGATAGTGTCTTATATCGATCCCAGCTGATTTAATGTTCTCCCTAGAGAGACCCACCTGACACCCCATTTCGCTCTCTCTCTCTCCCTCTCTCTCTCTCTCTCTCTCTCTCTCTCTAAGCAAAGTGTTCTTATTGTTGTCTAAATCCAAGAATCATTTTTAAATCTTTGTTCCCCGTTGAAACAATTTTTCATCATATCTTCCTTGTCAGTTTTTCATGAACACCCATTTTCAACGGCTAGGCGCAGGGGTAGGCAACCTTGGCTCTTTTATGACTCGTGGACTTCAACTCCCAGAATTCCTCAGCCAGCATGGGGGAACTATGGCCCCTTCATGACTCGTGGACTTCAGTTCCCAGAATTCCTCAGCCGCATGGGGGAACTATGGCCCCCTTATGACTCGTGGACTTCAACTCCCAGAATTCCTGAGCCAGCATGGCTCAGCTTGCAAACTCTACCTTTTCCCTCAGCATGGCTGGCTCAGGAATTCTGGGAGTTGAAGTCCACAAGTCATAAAAGAGCCAAGGTTGCCTACCTCTAGGCTAGGGAAAGCGAGGGAGGCCAATGGACACCGTTTGTGTCTGCCACAAAAAAAGGGGGGGCCCAAAATTGCAACATTTCCATTGCCACATAGGAAGGGAGAAGGGGCCGACCTACGCAACACGAGGCATCCTTTGTCTGTGAGATTGCCATCACCATCACCGCAATTACAACCACAGCAATAAACTAAGCCGGCTTGTTTGAGTTCAGAAAATGTCATCATCCACAACTCCTCTTGAGTATCATCTGTGTTGTGCATGAATTTATGCGCACCTTAAACAGGTGGGCCTTCAACCCATCCATATGCAGCTGAGGAGCAGGAATACTAAATTGGCCTTTTCATAACTCTGGAGGGACATTTTTGCATAAAAGCCATCCCTCGGTGGGAACAGTTTGGCTCCTGGCCTTCACTTCGCTCGAAAACAAATGTGGTACAAATGTTGTTGTTGGCAAAACACAGAGAGACACAGAGTGTGTGTTTTCGGAGTGGAGAAATTTGGAAATAGGCCCACAACTGCTAAGCAGGTCATTTGAATCACGCTCAGGTTTGGCAGTAAGATACCTGCCCAGGTTCAGCCACTGCATGCAAAACAGCTCCCTAACGGAATAGCAGGAGGACAGAGTTGGAAGGGGCCTTGGAGGTCTTCTAGTCCAACCCTCTGCTCAAGCAGGAAACCCCATCCCATTTCAGACAAAAGGCTTCTTCAACCTCTTCTTAAAAACCTCCAATAGAATAAAAGAATAACAGATTAATAGAATAATGGAACCGCAGAACCACAGAATAGCAGAATAACAGAACAGCAGAATAACAGAATAACAGCAGAGTAATAGAATAACAAACAGAATTACGGAATAAAAGAAGAGTTGGAAGGAACCTTGGAGGTCTTCTAGTCCAACCCCCTGCTCAGGCAGGAAACCCTCTAACATTTCAGACAAATGGCTGTCCAGTCTCTTCTTAAAGACTTCCAGTGTTGGAGCATTCACAGCTTCTGGAGGCAGGTTGTTCCACTGGTTAATTGTCCTCCCTGTCAGGAAGTTTCTCCTTTGTTCTAGGTTGCTTCTCTCCTTGGTTAGTTTCCATCCGTTGCTTCTTGTCCTGCCTTCAGGCGCTTTGGAGAATAGCTTGACTCCCTCTTCTTTGGGGCAGCCCCTGAGATACTGGAACACTGCTATCATGTCCCCCCTCATCCTTCTCTTCATTAAACTAGACATTCCCAATTCCAGCAACCGTTCCTTAAGTTTTGTTGTAGTGAGGAACAGTGGTCAAGCATTTGGATGTATTTCCAAAAATTTAAGGTTGTCATTTCTCATCAGATTTGACCAAAAATCTTAGATTTAGGAAAATAACAATGTCTGTTTGTTCATAATATTCTGAATATTTGGGGGATAACACTCACCCCTCAATATCAAACAGGCCCTGATCCAGTTTCAGGTAGTCCTTGATTTACAATCATTCGTTTAGTGACTGCTCAAAATTACAACGACATTGAAAAAAGGGACTTAAGAGGAATCCTCGCTCTTAAAACCATTGCATAGGGGGTTGGACTAGAAGACCTCCAAGATCCCTCCCAACTCTATTATTATTATTATTATTATTATTATTATTATTATTATTATTATTATTATTATTATTATTATTATTATTATTATTATTATTATTATTATTATTATTATTATTATTATTATTATTGTTGTTGTTGTTGTTGTTGTTGTTGTTATTATTATTATTATTGTTATTATTATTATTATTATTATTATTATTATTATTATTATTATTATTATTAATCCCCACAGTCATGTGATCAACATTTGGGCTCTTGGCAACTGGCATGTGTTTATAACAGGTACAGTGTGCCAGGGTGCCATTTGACGCCTTCCTTCTGACAAGCAAAGTCAATGGGGCAAGCTGGATTCACTTAATGACCACCTGATTCACTTAACAACTGCACTGGTTCACTTAACAACCTTGACAAAAAAAGTTTGCAAGGTCACTTAGTGGAAATTCTGGTTCCGTTTCTAGTCGTATGTTGAGGACGGCTTGTATAATAAACTTATCCAAACGAGATCAAAAATTAAATTAGAAACCGACGCAACGATCTTATTGCAAACGGAATAAGATGTTTCTGATGTAAATTACAGATTCATGAATCTGGTACATATTCATCCGCCTGCTATCTGCTTTTTTGGGGGTTTAGGCTTGCTAAACCCGGTTAGGTATCTTCGGTTGGATCGCAGCCTGTTCTCCCAGTCTCCCAGCCCCACAGGGGAAACATCAAAGGGAAAGCAATAATTTTATTTTAATTATGTATCAAGCCGGCAGATGTGTCTTGATGAGATGGGGAGCGAGTAACTGGTGGCTGATTCGAGGAAATGCTGAATAGGAAGCTTCAAGTCACACTTAGCTGAAAATAGCCGCTGTACGCAAAAAATAAATATGTATGCTTGGGCTAGGAAAAACACAAAGAGAGACGAGAGAGAGAGAGAGAGAGAGAGAGAGAGAGAGAGAGAGAGAGAGAGAGAGTGTGTGCTTGCGTATTCAGGCTTGCAGCTTGTTTTCATTCTTTGCAACCAAATCAACTCTTTGCCTTCATGTTTCCAGGTTCAAAAGATGGGAAATGGGACACTTTGCTTTGTAAATTTCCCAACTGGTGCTTCTCTCTCTTTCTCTCTCACTGCCTGTCTGTCTGTCTCTATCTCTGTCTGTCTGTCTCTCTTTCTATCTCTCTGTCTGTGTCTCTGTCTGTTGATGTCTCTGTCTGTCTGTCTGTCTGTCTGTCTGTCTGTTGCCTCTCTGTTGTCTCTCTCTGTCTCTCTGACTATCTTTCTATTTCTCTGTCTCTATCTGTTTATCTGTCTATTTGCCTCTCTCTGTCTCTCTTTCTCTCTTTCTCTTTTCTTGTCTCTGTCTCTCTCTCTCTCTCTTTCTCTCTCTCTCTTTCTCTCTGTCTCTATCTGTTTATCTGTCTATTTGCCTGTCTGTGTCTCTCTTTCTCTCTTCCTGTCTCTCTGTCTCTCTGTCTGTCTCTCTCTCTCTCTCTCTTTCTCTCTGTCTCTCTCTGTTTATCTGTCTGTTTGCCTGTCTGTTGTCTCTCTCTGTCTATCTTTCTATTTCTATTTCTCTGTCTCTGTTTATTTGTCTATTTGCCTGTCTCTGTTTCTCTTTCTCTCTGCCTGTCTGTCTGTCTCCCTCATATGAAATTACTGTGGCACTGAAAAAAGGGACCTTTTTTTCATACTTTTTCACACTGATGACTGTGGCAGCATCCCAGTAGTCACGTGATAAAATTCAAGTGACACTTAGCAACTGACTCATATTTATGACCGTTGCTCTATCCCAAGGTCATGCGGCCTTCTGACAAGCAAAGTCAATGGGGAAGCCAGATTCACTTAACAACCGTGTGACTAACTTAACAAGTGCAGTGATTCCCTTAACAACTGTGGCAAGAAAGGTTGAAAAATGGGGCAAATCTCACTTAACAACTGTCTCGCTTAGCAACTGAGATTTTGGGCTCAATTGTGGTCATAAGTCAAGGACTACCTGTGTTATTGCTTCTGCCAGTTGAGCTGTCAGGATTTGATTGGTCCACTTATAAAGAGCTTTGCAGTTTTTCAAGGATAGAATAAGATATTTTCTTGGGGGAAAAAAAACCTAGATTGAACCACTATCTACTGGATGAAATAATCTGATTTTGTGCTCTTGGGGAATAACTGTGAGTCAAGTACACTGCAGATTTTGAGAGAGGGGTTGTGTTCCAGTTGGCAACCATCCGCAACACAAGCAACCTCTTGATTCTTTTAGTCCCAACAGGTAGTCCTCAACTTACAACTATTCATCTAGTGACTATCCGAAATTATGAACAAATTACCAGGCTTCACACTTTTACAAGCATGGCTGCATCCCCATGGTCATAGGAACAAAATTCAAGTACTTGGCAACTGGCATGAATTTGTGACAGTTGCAGCATCCTGGGATCTCGCGATTGCCATTTGCAGCCTTCCCAGCCAGTTTCTGACAACAATGGAGGGACTCCCATTCACTTGAGACTCTAGAAAGAGTACAGAGAAGAGCAACAAAGATGATCAGGGGACTGGAGGCTAAAATATACGAAGAACAGTTGCAAGAATTGGGTATGTCTCTAGTGTAATGAAGAGAAGGACGAGGGGGGACATGATAGCAGTGTTCTAATATCTCAGGTGCTGCCACAAAGAAAAGGGGAGTCAAGCTATTCTCCAAACCGCCTGAAGGCAGGACAGAAGCAACGGATGGAAACTAATCAAGGAGAGAAGCAACCTGGAACTAAGGAGAAACTTCCTGACAGTTAGAACAAATAACCAGTGGAACAACCTGCCTCCAGAAGCGGTGAATGCTCCAACACTGGAAGTTTTTAAGAAGAGACTGGACAGCCATTTGTCCGAAATAGTATAGGGTTTCCTGCATGAGCAGGGGGTTGGACTACATGACCTCCAAGGTCCCTTCCAACTTTATTATTATTACTGTTGTTGTTGTTGTTATTATTATTGTTATTATTGTTGTTATTATTGTTATTGTTTTGTTGTTGTTGTTATTGTTATTGTTATTATTATTATTGTTGTTGTTGTTGTTGTTGTTATTGTTATTATTATTATTATTATTATTATTATTATTATTATTATTATTATTATTATTATTATTATTATTATTATTATTATTATTATTATTATTATTATTATTATTTAATGACCAGATGATTCACTGACTTTCATGCCTAAAGTGGGACTAGAACTCACAGCCTCGTGATGATTGGCCCAAAGTCACTCAGCCGGCTTTCGTGCCTAAGGCGGGACTAGAACTCATCATCTCCTGGTGATTGGCCCAGAGTCACTCAGCCGGCTTTCGTGCCTAAGGCGGGACTAGAACTCATCATCTCCTGGTGATTGGCCCTGAGTCACTCAGCCGGCTTTCGTGCCTAAGGCGGGACTAGAACTCATCATCTCCTGGTGATTGGCCCTGAGTCACTCAGCCGGCTTTCGTGCTTAAGGCGGGACTAGAACTCATCATCTCCTGGTGATTGGCCCAAAGTCACTCAGCCAGCTTTCATGCCTAAAACGGGACTAGAACTCTCATTGTCTCTTGGTGATTGGCCCAAAGTCACTCAGCCGGCTTTCGTGTCTAAGGCGGGACTAGAACTCTCATTGTCTCCTGGTGATTGGCCCAAAGTCACTCAGCCGGCTTTCGTGTCTAAGGCGGGACTAGAACTCTCATTGTCTCCTGGTGATTGGCCCAAAGTCACTGAGCCGGCTTTCGTGTCTAAGGCGGGACTAGAACTCTCATTGTCTCCTGGTGATTGGCCCAAAGTCACTGAGCCGGCTTTCGTGTCTAAGGGACTAGAACTCTCGTTGTCTCCTGGTGATATTGGCCCAAAGTCACTCAAGCCGGCTTTCGTGCCTAAGGCGGGACTCGAAATCATCATCTCCTGGTGATTGGCCCAAAGTCACTCAGCCAGCTTTCGTGCCTAAGACGGGACTAGAACTCTCATTGTCTCTTGGTGATTGGCCCAAAGTCACTCAGCCGGCTTTCGTGTCTAAGGCGGGACTAGAACTCTCATTGTCTCCTGGTGATTGGCCCAAAGTCACTCAGCCGGCTTTCGTGTCTAAGGCGGGACTAGAACTCTCATTGTCTCCTGGTGATTGGCCCAAAGTCACTGAGCCGGCTTTCGTGTCTAAGGCGGGACTAGAACTCTCATTGTCTCCTGGTGATTGGCCCAAAGTCACTCAGCCGGCTTTCGTGTCTAAGGCGGGACTAGAACTCTCGTTGTCTCCTGGTGATTGGCCCAAAGTCACTCAGCCGGCTTTCGTGCCTAAGGCGGGACTAGAACTCTCATTGTCTCCTGGTGATTGGCCCAAAGTCACTCAGCCGGCTTTCGTGCCTAAGGCAGGACTAGAACTCATAATCTCCTGCTGATTGGCCCAAAGTCATCCAGCTGGCTAGAACTCAGCATCTGCTGGTGAAGGAAAGATCTCCAATGGCAAAAGGGCCCCTCTGGGTGTCTCTCCAGAAACCAGGGATAGAGACCTTCCTACAAAATGCTCAGATTGTGCAGTGAGACTCACAACTCTGGAAATATTATGCACCATGAAAGAATGGATGGTGAAGATGATAGAGTTTGTAGAGATAGCTAAAGTGACAGCCTTGATTAGAGAAAAGACACTGTTTAAGTTTAATACTGATTGGAAATCTCTTTTGTACTTTTTGTGAGAAAATGCATAGATGCAGGTGAGAGGGAAAAAATGAGTTATGTTGTAACCATAGAGTAAGAGTTTAATTTATATTAATAGTTGTTTTAAAAGACAATTTCAATTGAACCTTTTGTTTTCTTTTTTCTGCCCTTCCCTCCTTCCCTCCTTCCCTCCTTCCCTCCTTCCCTCCCTCCCTCCCTCCCTCCCTCCTCCTCCCTCCTTTCCCTCCCTTCCTCCTTCCTTCCTTCTTCTCCCTCCCTCCCTCCCTCCCTCCTTCGTTCCTTCCTTCCTTCCCTTTCCCTTTTCTTTTCCTTGTTTCCTCCCTCCCTTCCTCCTTTTTCCTTCCTTCCTTTTCCTCCCTCCCTCCCTCCCTCCCTCCCTCTCTCCTCCTCATCCTTCCTTCCTTCCTTCCCTCCCTTTTCTTTTCCTTGTTTCCTCCCTCCCTTCGTCCTTTTTCCTTCCTTCTTCTTCCTCTCTCCTTTCCTTTCCTTTTTCTTTCCTTTTCCTTCCCTTCCTCCCTCCCTCCTTCCTTCCTTCCTTCCTTCCTCCCTCCCTCCTTCCTTCCTTCCTTCCTTCCTTCCTTCCTTCCTTCCTTCCTTCCTTCCTTCCTTCCTTCCCTTTCCCTTTCCCTTTCCCTTTTCTTTTCCTTTTTCCTCCCTCCCTTCCTCCCTTTTTTCTTCTTCTTCTTCCCCTCTCTCTCTTTCTCGCTTTTTCTTTTCTTTTCTTTTCCTTTCCTTCCTTCCTTCCTTCCTTCCCTGCCTCCCTCCCTCCCTCCCTCCCTCCCTCTCTTTTCCTTCCTTAAATATTAGTTTCTGTTAATTTTGATCTTTCTCATTTAAAAATCTAATAACTTTATGAGTAGAAAAAAGAGGAAGAAATACTCAGGTTGAAAGTACAAGGTCTCCTGCCTTGGGCAAGAGTTTGGAGTGGAAGACCTCTAAGGCCCCTCCAGCCCTCTGATTCTATATCTAATTATAAAAGTAAAACCCCACTGAAGTTCCATCGGGAAAATAATGTTTGCTGATAAGCCACACCAGTTCGTCCCCAGCTCAGCTTGCCGTGTTTTTTTTTTCCCTTTAGGTCCTCTGATCAAGCAGTCCCTGCTCTGCGTGTGTTTGGGAAAGTTGCCTAGCTTCAGATGACACCTGTTAACTCAACCAGGTTTGTTTGTCATCCCCTGATAGTTTATTCATGCGGTTTTAGAGGAACCCACCCACTCTCTTTGCAAGGCACCAGCAGAGTGTCTAACACAACTGCAGGTGGACAGCCAGTCAGCTGCAGATTAGGGAGTTGTGAGTAAGACCTCACACCTTGCTTATCCTTCACGTTCTTTGTGCTACAAAAAAAAAACTCACCCCATTCCTCACATTAGCAAGGGACCAAGCAAGAGCAGAACAAAATTCTTTTGTGTTGACATGAACTCTTCAAAGCAAGGATGCTCCTGTGTTTTAATCCTGCTGATTCTGCCATCTCTGGTAAGTTTTAAATTGCATCTTTCATTCTCCTTTATTTTTTCCTCGTGGATCTGTTTGCAAATATGTGTAAGAGCATAATATTTCAGTGGGCATAATTATTGTGGGGGGGGGGGACTCAGAGAGGCTGTTTTAAGGAAGAAAAAAAAGGCAAGATGAATTTGGATGGTCTGGGAACTCTGCATATTGAGAAATATTTTGAACAATGCCAACTGCAGAAAATCCTACCGGATTTCCCCCCCCCCCCAGAGGTCGCAAATAATTGAAAAGATTTATCGGGTTATGGGGAACCAGGGATTAAGAAAGGATAGGTTGCCACGGAGTGAGAATTTGGTAAATTGAGATGGTTGGATGCTTAGAATTTTATTGCTAATTTAGCACTTAAAGGAGAAACTCTTTGCTTTGCTGGTCAATTTAGAGGAGGAAGAGGAGGATATTATAGGGGGTATAAGCTTTCTTTCTGATAAAGAATATAGATATAGACGAACACATGCCCAGTCCTCTGATTTGTCTAAAAATAAGCTGTACATTTGAAATATCAACGAAACAGACTCCCCTTTTGAAGAAGACAGGTGGTTCAGAGATGTGAAGGATAAATAAATAAATAAAATACTATGCACTACGAAAACACACACTTGGAATACTGCATCCAGGTTTGGTCACCACGATGTAAAAAAGATGTTGAGACTCTAGAAAGAGTGCAGAGAAGAGCAACAAAGATGATCAGGGGACTGGAGGCTAAAACATATGAAGAAAGTTTGCTGGAATTGGGTATGTCTAGTTTAATGAAGAGAAGGATGAGGGGGGACATGATAGCAGCCTTCCAATATCTCAGGAATTGTCCCAAAGAAGAGGGAGTCAATCTATTTTCCAAAGCGCCTGAAGGCAGGACAAGAAGCAACGGATGGAAACTAATCAAGGAAGGAAGCAACCTGGAACTAAGGGGAAATTTCCTGACAGTGAGAACAATTAATCAATGGAACAGTTTGCCTTCAGAAGTTGTGAATGCTCCAACACTGGAGGTTTTTAAGAAGAGACTGGACAATCATTTGTCTGAAATGTACAGGGTTTTCTGCCTGAGCAGGGGGTTGGGCTAGAAGACCTCCAAGGTCCCTTCCAACTCTATTATTCTGTATTTCTCTATTATTATGGTTGGTTGCACAGTCAGCCAGATGTTTACACTAGATTTGGCATTATATATTGTAGGGGGTATAAGCTTTTTTCCTGACAAAAAGTACCAGAGATGTAGATGCACAATTCCCTTGAGAATCTCCACGGCAGCTTCTTACTTGTCTAAAAATAGGCTGTATGGTTGAATTATATCAATGAAACAGGAGTCCCTCCTTGAGGGAGATTTGGGTGGTTCAGAAGTGTAAAAGATAAACAAACAAACACAAATAAAAAAAACAATACCATGCACAAGGAAAACATGGAGCAATTACTTTTGACAAACTGTAACTTCCTATCTACTTAGGTTGAATGAAAAACTGGAGGGGAGGAACAGTTCAGTCCGTTTGAGAGAGCACTGAAACATAAAAACTACTTCAAAATTCAGCTTTTGGGGGTTTTCTTTTCCCGGGTGGGGTTAAAGTTAAGTATTGAAGGAAGGAAAAATTGTTGAAAATCAACATTTGGGGTTGTTTTTTTTAACTTCTCCATTGTGGGGGGGGGGTAGAATTGAGGCTGGAAGGGGGGAAAAGTTTTTAAAAATCAGAATTCAGGGTTGTTGTTTTTTCCCCCAGTGGGGGCAAAATTGAAGGGGGGGGGGAAATGTTGAAAATCAGAATTCAGGATATTTCCCACCCCCAGTGGGAGTAAAATTAAGGGTCGAAGGGAAAAAAGTTGTTGAAGATCTTCCCAGTGATCTGTCTGTCTGTCTGTCTGTCCGTCCGTCCGTCTCTCTCTCTCTCTCTCTCTCTCTCTCTCTCTCTCTGTTATTCCATATTATTAGATATCTTTACAATCCATGTTGCGGGCTTAAAGTTTGATTTGTTCACCGAGCACATTTCAACACGCCAAAAATAACAGCAGAAACTTCTGACAAGCACAAATTGTCATTAACATTTTTTTTAAAAAACCAAAATTGCAGCGATGTAAGATATGGCTTGGATTTTAGCTTTTTTTTTGGGGTGGGGGAGGGGACTCCCTGTCCAGATGATACGGGTTAAAAAAAAAATCAGAATGCTTCAGTACTTTTTCCCTATTTTAGTTTGTGTTTACCAGTTTTGCCGTATTGTGCATTAGTCTGTCTTGAAATGTTAGGGGGAGAAGAAGGAAGCAAGTGTCATCTTGGACATTGTGATATAATTGTATGCAAAAGATGCAAATGTTGTCTTTTGCATGAATTGCAACACCTTCTACCAGATGTCTATGTTGGGGAACCGGCTTTCTTCACTAGTGTTGTCTGTATATGGGACAACTGACCAAGAAAGATCTGATGGAGCATCATCATGATGTTCATGAGATGTGTCCTCCAGACTGGGACAACTGATCTAGCAAGATCTGATGGAATATCATGATGATGTTCATGAGATGTGTCCTCCAGACATAGGACAACTGGCCAAGAAAGATCTGATGGAACATCATCATGATGTTCATGAGATGTGTCCTCCAGACATAGGACAACTGGCCAAGAAAGATCTGATGGAACATCATGATGATGTTCATGAGATGTGTCCTCCAGACATAGGACAACTGGCCAAGAAAGATCTGATGGAACATCATCATGATGTTCATGAGATGTGTCCTCCAGACATAGGACAACTGGCCAAGAAAGATCTGATGGAACATCATCATGATGTTCATGAGATGTGTCCTCCAGACATAGGACAACTGGCCAAGAAAGATCTGATGGAACATCATCATGATGTTCATGAGATGTGTCCTCCAGACATAGGACAACTGGCCAAGAAAGATCTGATGGAACATCATCATGATGTTCATGAGATGTGTCCTCCAGACTGGGACAACTGATCTAGCAAGATCTGATGGAATATCATGATGATGTTCATACGATGTGTCCTTTAGACATGGGACAACTGATCTTGCAAGATCTGATGGAACATCATGATGATGTTCATAAGAGGTGTCCTCCAGACATGGGACAACTGGCCAAGAAAGATCTGATGGAACATCATGATGATGTTCATAAGATGTGTCTTTAGATATGGGATAATTGATCATGAAAGATCTGATGGAACATCATGATGATGTTCATAAGATGTGTCTTTAGACATGGGATAATTGACCATGAAAGATCTGATGGAACATCATGATGATGT